>CAUOFW020007796.1:0-19824 GCA_963454935.2 Ilex paraguariensis
TTTGACATCCGTATTATTACTTAGAAATAATTCAGACCTGCGATGAATAGTACATTTATTATTAGCCACATCACACCAGTTCTTAAATAAACTCACCATTTGGTGGATTTAAATAGTCAGGTTGGAGTATTTTTTCACGAAAGATATTTTTATCCACAATATCTTTAGAATATAATTATCTTGAGGGTTCTTAATAATTTAAAGTTTATTACCATCATTCAATACTCAATCCAAACAAGTGTTAGATGGGATAAAATGTGGGATCTAGTCCTTCTAATACTTGAACCAAACATGAAATGATGAGACATTATTACTATAATTAGTTCAAGGCCCGAATGGATGAGTATGTGATGGACGAATTTGTCCAATTTAGTCCTTCTTAATGTCCAATTGAAATCTATACTCAACAATTTTGTTTAAGGTGGAAAGAAACAGGACTGAGCTTAGAACCAACAACGACTTATGAGAAGTAATTGAGCTTTGAAGAACAGAGTCAAACCCACAATTCCTAAGAAATTGTGCTGGTCTCTCTCTTTCTCTCTCTCTCTCAAATAGCTTATCTAATAGTGTATTTGTTGGGTAGATAGAAAATAAGAGAAGAAAAATCGAATGTGAAAGGAAAGACTTTTTATCATTTGGTTCAAAGGAAAATAGGACCAATCCACCATTTTTTTCCTCCCATTTTGAGAGGAAAATTTAAGATAAATTATTTTTTGGACATTATTTTTTTTTGTCTTTGAATATATTTCTAAATATTATATCCTAAATCTGCACATTTCTCAAGAATTTTTTTTAAATATTCTAACAAATTTTTTGGATATTATTTTTGGTATACATATTTGTATTTAATTATTCATTTTTATAACTAATTAAAGTTACATTGAACATTTTCAAATTTATAATAAAATTTTTTTATGTACGGGTATAATGATAAATTAAGTATATGTATTGTTGGAATTTGACCCCAAACTCCCTGGTTATCATGAATGAGAGTTTGTTGGATAATTAATGTGATAATCCTATACAAAATAGGATTATATTGGAAAAGTTTTTAATATACCATAATTAGATATATTAGACATGTGATAGGAAAAATAAAGATTAAGTTATATTTAAATAAGTTTGAGTTACAATATTTTATCCCTATAAGTAGGGCTGAGTATTATGTAATCAGTTACCAGATGACCAGATATCAGTGAATAATATATCGATGTAGATTTTTGATCAGTGGATGTAGGTATGCTGTATCGAACCACGTTATATCTTTGTGTCATATTTTTTTATTTTCGTATCTTTGAATTCCTATCTTTCAACAAGTATTATTTGTGTTAAATATCCGTTGTGCAAAATCAACAGGTGGTATCAGAGCCAAATTAACGTTCCTGGTATAACAAACAGAGCTAGATTGAAGATCCTGGTAGAATAATCAAAGATAGATTGATGATTCTGGTGCAACAATCAAAGTAAATTATTAACAATTCAATGATCAAGTTGGTGTTCATGTTGAAGAATACTCTCTTGCCATGTATGTACAATTCATATTTAGATTCACAAAAAAATAAATAAAGTTAAGGTGGTATGAAATCAAACGAAAGATTCTGTTGCTTCCTGATTGTTTGAATTTCAAGAATTATCACACGTACTTTGTTGAAAATGTTTCTTCAGATTTTTTTGGATCTTAGAGTTAAAGTCGTGATATTCTAATAGTTTGGGAGTTATTGGATTGACATAAACTCAGTAATGATGATTTTTGTGTCTTGTGGGTTACGAGTCACAATACTTTTGTTTTTGAATGGTAAAACATTGACCATTGAGATCTCCCAAGAGTAAGTAAGATGCGAGTAGAGATGCACAGATGATGCAGGTCAAGACATAGTCTCTTGAAAGACAACGAGGATTGTGGGGACACTGAAGAGTAAGTTTGCACGTAGTGTTTGAAAAAATTGGTGAATCAAAATTAAATGTGATAAGCTCGATCTCTGATATGAACAAAATTGAAGAGTTTGGTTTAAGGGAGGTTGTTGAAATTTGACCCAAACTCCCTAGTTATCATGAATGAGAGTTTGTTAGATAATCAATGTGAGAATCCTATGTGAAATAAGATATATTGAAAGAGTTTTAATATATCATAAATAAGTATATTAGACATATGATAGGAAAAATAAAGATCAAGTTGTATCTAAGTAGGTTTGAGTTATAATATTTGATCCCTATAAATAGGGTTGAGTATTATATAATCAGTTACCAGATGACCAAATTTATCGATGTAGATTCTTAGTCCATGAATGTAAGTACGATGTACCAAGTAAGTATGTTGTATCTAACCACGTTATATTTTTGTGTCATATTTTTATTATTTTCCTATCTTTGAATTTCTATTTTCCAAGAAATATTATTTTGTGTTAATTATCCGTTGTATAAAACTAACAAATAGTATCAAAGTTATGTACCAGCATGTATCATTATTTTTTTTTCCATTTTTTCTCCAATACCAAATAATCAAAAATTAATCCCTCCAACTTTCTATTTATTATACCAAACAAAAAGAAATAAAACATTTTTTATTTTTAAGTTTAACAATTAAAAGTGTTTAAATCAATTTACTCATATTTCGACTAATCCTCCCTTATATGTATCGATTTATTTTTAAGGGATTTGGTGTCACAATAGTTGAGGAACCAATCATGGTGTTATCTCGAGCCACCAAGGTGGTAGTGAATAGTGTATTATTGTAAAGTGGACCCATAGCACCGCGCCTACTTTCCTCTAATAGCTAGCTAGCTAGCTAGCTCATCAGATAAAGGCCACCACTGGCTTGGTTTTCTCATTTGTATATGTATAGCCACAGAAAGATGAGAATTCCACCAAATTGATCAACAAAGAGAGGCTTACGTGTCCTAATCCATTCACCAACCGTACATTTTGTTTAATCACTTCGAGGTGCTCAGCTTTGGGATCTTGACCCTTTACTTTACTTACACTTAACCCACTTGTTTTTTCGTTTTGTATTAATGTTTCACACACCAAGATTGACCCTCCATCCCTTTATTATTTACACAATTGGGATGTCCAAACCCAACCATTCATCCAACCATCCATCCATCCTTCCATCCTAATCTTAGCTTTTGTTTCAACCATCCTTCCTTCATTTTTAATCCTAGGTTTTGGTTTTTTAGTTTTGCGGATAAAGTGTTCAAGTCAACTTACACAATATTTTTTTTAATTTAATCTAATCTTAAGATTTTTAACAATCGGTGAAAGAAGAGTCAAAATTTATGTAATTTTTTCTAGAATAATATTTTAGCAATATTATTATCGACAAAAAAAATATTTGAACAATATTATTAAAATCTAATTTATTAATTTAATTTATTATTGAATTGATTATAGGTCTCATCACATATTAAAAGTTGATATTATTTCATTCGTTGCAATGAAACCACGTTATTAATTCGGACTTATGATACTGACTTTTATACTATATCTCTATTAATTTTAATCCTTGATTAATTTTGAGCTGAATGATTTACAACTAATAAAATATAAAAATTTACACATGACATGTTTTAATTATATGAAAAATAAATCCCAAGAGATAGTTCAAATAGTAACAGAGATGATTTGTAAATTTAGACGTTCTGAGTTCGAATCTTGACAATTTCTTAGATCTAGACCATTAGGGATAACTTTTTTATCAATACCCTAGTTTCGGCATAAATGACCAATTTTTGATCAAATAAAAAAATCATTAATCGAAATATGTGTAAATTAACCCGAACATCTCGACCATTTAACCATAAAATAAAAAATAGAGATAATGTAGCGAAAAAGTGATTTTTTAGCACCATAATAAGACTGTTTTTCCACGAAACAGGGGTGGCTCGAGGTAATTTGAGGTCTAAACTAAAGCGAAAACACTATATGATGTCTTTTTTATTTTTAATATTAATTTTTTTAAAAAATCAATTTATTTTTAATTTAATATGTGTGTGAGATAGAAGAATAACGTGTTAGTATTGTTGAAGAAAATATTTTAACTTTTATATTTATTTTTTATTGGAGAGAGAGAGAGAGTTTAGTTTAAATTTTTTTTTTTTTTTTTTTCTACTTATTTTTACAAGCGGACAGAATGAGAAGAGATAAATATAAATTAATATTTGAGTACTTTTTATTTTTTAACTTGTGATTTTTAGGTTTCGAATGTTATGAATTGGTTAATGGACCTAAATTACTACAATAAAAATTTTAATTATTCTTAATTTTTTGAGACCTTTTTTTATGGTTTAAAATTTAATAAATTTAAATTTTTATGGGTTAATAATATACCTAAAATTATGGCCTTCTAAAACTTTAGGACAAAAAATCAAATTTTTTTTTAAATACTCTATCCGTTTCTAAATATTTGTCGTTTTACACCATTTTTTTTATTCAATAATATCTGTTATTTAATGAAACTAAAATATAATTAATATTTTTTCTTCCAAATTTACCCTTAACTTTTCAATACATTAGATTAGGTGGAGGTTAAGTGTTTTTCATATTCCTTTTTTTCCCAATACGTATTGAATAAGAGTATTTTAGTTTTGTGTAATTATTTTTTACTCATATTAGAGTTATTTAATAACTTTCTTAATTCTTGTGTACAAACCTTAAACGACATAAATTTAAAATTAGAGAAAATACTTTATAACCGACCCGGCCATGAAGTGATTGGTTTAAATCAAACTCCATAACTATATCAAACTTTGTGAAGGTTGTATCTGATTGATCAATGTGATGAGATCATCATAATCACGTTCAGATGATCACTTGCTTCGAGACAACAGTGAAAAAACTCAATGGGATTATTGCTTTTGATCCTTATCCTCATATTAATCCTATGGGGGTCCATTGCTGTGAATAGAGGCCACCAGCTGTGGACCATTCCGACACATTAGACTTGTTTTTGAGAACATAAGGAACATATAAAAATTCCTACCATTTTTAACTGAGTCACGTTTCACCAAATCAGACCAATAGTTTTAGCTACCACTTTTTACAGTTCAATTCCCAATAGTGACAGTTCTCTATCCGACGGTTCACAATTCTTTGGTGGCATTCTTGATGATTTCCCAGAAGATGAAGGTCCATTTGGGTTAGATAGCTTTATAAATGAAGTCTTCCATGTCCTCCTTAACAAAGTCCTAAGAAGACAACTGTTCCCTTAGTTTTTACTCCAGCTTTATTTATAAAGTCATCCCTGTTGTTTTCTCGTAAGACTTCCACCTCTCTTCCCCAGAGAACAGTGAGAGAGAGAGAGATGACAAGCAGCATGCATCATGAAGTTGATGATCAAATGATACTTATTTCTCAGTACTATCCTGGCATATACACCCAACTAGTACCAGAACAAGGTTAGTACAGTGAACAAAAGAAAAGTTACCTTCCATGCATTTATTTGTTTATCTGATCAGTAAGTACTAAAAGGGGAGGGGGGGGGGGGTTTTGACAATGTTTTAGGAGAGGCTAAACCGAGAAGAAGACGCAAGAAAAACAAAGGATCAGAGGGTAGCAGTGGGGGAGTGAGGAAGAGGAAGCTGAGTGAAGAACAAGTTAATCTTCTTGAGCAGAACTTTGGAGATGAACACAAGTTGGAGTCTGAGAGAAAGGATAAGCTTGCTTCTGAGCTTGGTCTTGATCCACGCCAAGTTGCTGTTTGGTTTCAGAACAGGAGGGCCAGATGGAAGAGTAAGAAGCTGGAGGAGGAGTACTCCAAGTTGAAGACAGACCATGAGAGCACTGTTGTCGAGAAATGCCGGCTTGAAACTGAGGTACATCTAACATCTCTCTCTCTCTCACACACAGAGCTGATCGTACACATGGCATGGTTCCCTGACGTCTGGGAGAGAGAGTCAAGGTTATGACAGCTTTTCATTTTGTTGGTGCAAATTTACTTGGAATCTGAAGGGAGGTTGTGGATGTGGGTTCTGTCAGGTTCCATATATTAGGTTGAAAGTGATTTCTCTCATTTTTAGTAAGTAAAGAACGTCATAAAGAAATAAAATAGTATACGTTTGAATTTTTGTGATTTCATAAATACTGAGTTTAATTAATATTCAAATTATATGAATTCGAGATTTACATTACAACGGTGAATTAAGTCCATTTTTCATTACCAAAAATCGACAAGAAGCAAGAGGATGCCTAGACAACAAAAGGGTCCGTACACATTTGTTTAAGGTTGCTAGTGTTGGGCCTCCCCCTTCCTGGTGGAACAGCACATGCCATTTCAATCATCCCACGTGATAGACTTTCATCAGCTGTTGTGTATAATGCACACAACCCATTTCATGGTCCCATGTGATAATTCCTAACCCCAAAGCTTATGATTATTAAAAATAATCTTCTGATTAATGTGTGAAAAAGATCAAAATCCTCGGAATAATCGTTGTTTAGCAGAAGATTAATACTGAATGTTTTGATTGATCAGGTGTTGAAGCTCAAGGAAGAGCTTTCTCAAGCAGAGAGGGAGATCCAACTGTTAATGGAGCGCTGCGATGGGGTTTCAAGCAACAGCCCGAGTTCATCGTTGTCAATGGACGCCATGGGACCACCTTTTCTTGGGGAGTTTGGGATGGAAGGACTGGAAAAGGCCTTTGACCTGCTGGAAAACAATTACATTATTCATGGATTGGAGTGGGTTAATCTTTATGATATGTGATTAATTAATAATAATAATAATAATAAAAGCATTCTAGATATATGTAGATAGTATTAGTGACCATCTATTGTACATCTTTTTTCCTTGTTTTCTGGCTAATGTTGTCAGTGCTATTGACTACTAGAAGTTGTAATTGTAATCAATATAACTTGCTTTTTGACTAATAACTTGTTGGTTTTGCCATGTACTGTGTGTGTGTGTCTCTCTCCCTATGGAATATGAAATGCAAGTCTTCGTCAATATCAGTTTAATCAAAGAGAGAGACAGCAGAGCAACCTAATGTTCAATTCTTCATAAATGGTTTCTAGCCTCATTTTCTTGAATAACAATGGCTGGTTTGTCTGTTTCTTCAATAATGATGGGTGTGAAATGAGTTTTCCTCTAATGTGAAATCTCCTTGAGGTAGAGTCATATTGGACCCATTTTGCATCATAAAATGTGGAACACATTTAATCACACGCTATGTACCAGTCATCGGTTAGACACCCAAAAAAAAATGTCTACCCCATGTGGATCGTTAAATGTCTTTTTTCCACAGTTAACTTAAAGGGTCATATAGTTGCTATTTAGGAGTGTGGAGGCTAATTCAGTCACTCAGAACCATGGCAGAAGTGAACATGTAAAAGAAGAATTAATTAGAAGATGCATGACCGCCGAGTAGGGTGGTCTAGTGGAGTATTGACCAAATTTCTCATCTTATGGTTGAAAGTTCGAGTCTTAGAGCTCACATTAAGGTTCGATTGTTGACCGTTATACTAGGCTAGTTAAGTTCGTTTCAGAGAGATATAATGAGAATGATTAGGAGCCTCGTGATTCCACCAATAAGGACTTATCAAAATGATTTCTAAGCGCTATCTTTTACTCCACTGAGTTTTCAAGTAGCAAAAAAATAAAAAATTAGAAGATGCATGGTTGAATCGGAGAGGCAATGAGCCGCAGACTAATTGAAAGGAGATGTGAATAGGATATTATTTGTCTATTGGTTGCTTGAATAAAGAGGCATGCAATTTCATGCACACACATCACGTCACCTATGTATAACTAAAGGTACTCTTGATCCAAATATGGAAGTTAAGCATGCTATACCAACAGTAGGCAATTATAAACCCTCTGATAAAAAAGTAACAGAGCTAAGAAAGAAAGAAATAAAGGCAATCGGGGTATTTTAACCCATTTAAAACTTAGGTTTTCTTCAAAAAATCAGAACTATTAAGGGCAGATTTTATAGTAGTGAAGTGGTAGAGGAATCCAAGTTTCACAACTTCTAATCACAAACTAATAAAACAAGGTTTCAGTAGCTGAATTCCTACTTAAAAAAATGGATTCTCAAACTCAAAATTGCAAGAATAGGAGTGAAGAACGAAAGAGTGAACTGCCATTTATGACGATAAGCACTCATCATGGTTGAATTCTATGATGGATTGGAATCTCACAACCACATAAAAAGCACAAAAGAAAATGACAAATCAAACTAAGTGAAGACATGGTTGGTCTGCACACTTAGTACCAATGGATAAGACAGAGTGTCCTTAATTGAGGCAGAACGTGGGAGCTATGTCTGGTTTTTCTAGGTCCCACGGTCAAAGTGGCGCAGAGTAATATCAAGAAGGATAATGCTATCAGAATATCACTATACTACTGAAAAAAAAATACAAAATAATAAAGACTTTCGATTGAATTAAAAAAAAATGAGATATGATACATAAAAGAGAAATGCTAATGTATACAAAAATGCACACTAAAATTTGTACCAAATTACTTGTAGTTGTTAGATCAGTAAGTCTCATCGTTGATCCAACGATTATAGTTGATTTGGTGTAAGTTTTAGTGTACAAATTTAGTGCATATAGAATTATTCTACATAAAAAGTGTTTTTCAATATCAAGATAGGGCCGGCCTTAGGTTAGGCAATCGAAGTTGTCGCCTAGGGTACCATATTTTTTAGGGCCTCAATTTTTATTTTTTTTTAGATTTAGATTTACTTAATTTTAATTATTTTTAAAAATTTCAGATTCAAATTTAATTAAGTCTAAATTTTGTTTTCTGGGCCCTTAATTTGTTTTTTTTATAGACGTAAGGTTAATGAAGTCAAATTTTATTTTTACGAGTTTTATATTAATATGCGATTCATTAATTAATCAGAATACTATTCATATCTCAGAAGTTGGAACCTGCCATGTATAACAAAAAAATGTAATTATTTTCTTTTGTATATTTGTTTCCAACTATTTTGACCGGTTTGAAAAGTTTGTATTCTAATTTTTTTAAAGAATTTGATGGTGTTTTGAGAATCTGCTATGCCTGCAACCCATACTGCACCACCAGCTTCAAACCATCTAACAAGGCCAAGCATTCAGCCTTCATGTTGGACCCTAGGCCATAAAAGGCAGCAGCAGCAATTAAAGAGGTCCAAGAACATCTAACGAGAACGCGAAATCATTTAATTCACTTAGTTTGATCCTAAAATTTCTATCACATGTATTTTTCGACTTTTTGGTATACAATGCTGCTTTCATCAACATTTAATTATTGAGACTTTAGAGTTTACGCGACTCTTGTCTCGTGGTCTCTGACCTGATGTATGCAGGGATTGCCTTCTGATTTCAATTGATGCACGTACACGGTACACCAAGGCTTGGGTGCGAGCTTAGCTCTGCTGAAACTGGTACGCTTGCTCAAAAGTACATGCTTTGATGATCCAAACGGGTTGGGTGTCAAAAGCTCCACCAAAACTGCCCCCATTGTCAGGTTCCCCAGGTATATCCAATTGGGTGACTTTGTTCATCTGTTTCATGAGATGGGATTAACGAATTAATCAATTAGAGTGCTACAGTTTCAAGCTTTCTTCGACATGGTTTCCTCATAAAAAAACTAGATCGAAAAACCAAGTTCGTTTCCATTGTGTATTGTGCTCGGTACTTGTTTTAAAGCTTACGACAGTGTTTAGTAAGTATATGTCGTGGTGATTGTCATGATTGGTTTGTTTTGGGTATTGCTTTGATTTCTATTCAAAATATTTGGTTTATTGTTGAATCAATGAAAATCTATTGCAATTTGAATTGGAGAAAGGATTACACAATATGCAATTCATCAATTTGTGGGTGGTTCGTAATATAAAGAACTACGTGGATATGCCAATTATGTGGTATGATTGGTGACACTTAATAAGGTTGAAAACTTGCTTGTGCTCTTGCTTTGTGCATGGTGTAGCACTCTATCAGGTGTTCACTTCAGAATCCGATGCCTAATCGTGCAATGTTATATATAAATATGCATATGAATGTCATGGGCATGAAATTGTAGTCTTGAGCTATTCGAGAAGATGGAGGAGGAAAATGGTGTGTTGTTAAATTTGGCGACATTTTTTCCAGGCCTGGTGGAACGGGCACAAGAGTGGTTTTCTATTTGTTTTCTGTCACAGTTCCTGAAGAAGCATTATGGGGACCCTGATCCAGAGCATTTGCCTACTTCACAGGTTGATTAGGCAGGGCAGGACAGCTTGACACACTCTGGTTTCTGCTTCATGATACGGTTAAGAATGGTACACTTCCTGCTGCTGCAATTTAGGCAATGCTATGAAATACTTGTGGAATTAACCAGGATGTCACGAGGGTTGAATTACTATACAGATCAAAGTCATCTACGAAAATGGACATATGAAACTCATCAGTAGAACTCCACTGGAAAACAATTTTCCTTACCAATGTTGATAAAGTAATAACCGGCGAAAGAGTTGCCAGAAAATGTCGTCTGAACGCTGCACAATGTGGGGCTATTTGAGGTCTTGCTATATATCTTGCATGTCTGGTTGAAAACTGATATCATCGAACTTTTCTGCCAAAGAATTGCTGAATGAGAGACTTGCTTATTTTTATGAGCCCAAGGCCACATCACGAATGGCATATACCAATGCCCCTGTAGGAAGTTTCTATATACTTCTCAACTTTTACGAGGTTAAAATGTATGCCTTAAGTGGTTCCCTTTTGATATTTAGTTAGTCGAAATATGTTTTATAGAGTCATAGAATCTGATGGGACTCTTCTGAAAAGCCCTAAGATGAAGACACGTGTTCTCGGGTTTTTTGGAAACAGTGTTGCCCGGATGTAAGCACCATCGGCGAAGAGCGTCCTTTACCCCTAGGTACCTCTCATATAGGATCACGCATTCGGTGTATTATACAACAACACGTGTCCTCGGTCACCGTGTACCTCGGAAACATACCACCCTCGGTCCCCGAGATGAGCCTTTCCTCGGTGCCGAGGGTCACTCCATCCTGAACGCTTCCTCTACTCCCAGATAAAGCTACTGACGTACGGGACATCAGCCTATGCCAGTCTAGACTATTCATCATGACCTCATCTTATACAAGTAATGTCAGAACATGCTGGAATACAGAAGTCATAGCCAATACGTGATGGACGCGTGGCATATGATATCACATCAAAAACAGACAAACCGCATGCTGTTGCTGACACGCGCTTTGGAAAGCAAACAATTAATTGCACCCTTCTGTTGACGAGACCGCATTCAATGCGGTAAGGTTCGGATATGAAAGGCAATAAATGCTCCTGTTACAGAGCATTTATTGCATCCTTCCCGAAAGGAGCATATTGTACCGTCGGCGTCCCGACGACTCAGCATTGATTGCTCGGGACCCCGAGCAGTCAATTAGAGAAGACATTCCTCATCAAATCAATACACACGCTACCTGTGCCTGATGATCACCTACTGACCACACTGACAGCAATCATGAGCTTCTAAGGTATAAATACTCCTCCCAAAAGGCAAAGCGGGTATGCAATCACAATCTCTCTACTACAATACAGACTTCCTCAGTGTTTTCTTCTTCCTCTCTCTCATTCAAAGACTGACTAGACCGTCGGAGGGGATACGCCGGAAAACACTCCGGCACCCTTCTAACTTGTTCCTCTTTATTCCAGGAAAACCTTTCACACATACATGATCGTTCTTCCTTTCCCAGGATTTTCCTTTGCCGTTCCAGGTTGCCACCGTACCTTGCAGGCTGTGTCAAGCAGCGTGTTTGGCCACTCAACCGGCTCACTCAAAGTTCACCAGGGGAGAGATCTGTTCCCGTTTTTTATATTGTGCAGGATCTTGCACGCACAATCTGGCGCCGTCTGTGGGAAACGAGTAGTTTTCCTAATCTTTTCTCTATAAAGAACAGTGACCATGGTGAACACCAGACAGAGAGGGAAAGGACCCCACCAAAGGAGTCATGAGTTGCAAGCTCCCTGCCATCACGGAGGGAGGGATCGCACCAGTACGATTAAAAGTGCCTCTACTCGGTCAAGGGGGGTAACCCCCCAAACCAGTATGGGGATCAGGTCAGGAGGGTCAGCCCCCTTGGCCCGTCAGCTGGCAGAGGTGATAGAAGAGAAATTTGGCGATAGATTACGTCAGCTGGAGAAGGACAATGTAAACGTCCTTAGCCGGCTCGACGAGTTTGCCGCCTCAGGCGGAGGGTCGAGGGATTCATTCCTTTCCCGAGGACTCCCCGTCCATGAGGCGGAGACAAAGGATCTAAGAAACCACCTGGATCACAAAGCAGAAAGCTCCAGGGCCCCGAAGCGACCCAGAGCCGCGAATGTCATCTTGACAACCATTCCAGGAAAGCGAGGCCATTGGCCCTGGACGACCTCCGGCGAGGTTTATCCAGACGGAGGAAGGGAGATGAATCCGAGGAGGACTCAACCCAATCTACACGACGCCCAGGAAAGGAGGGGCTTACCGACGAACCCAGGGACTTCAGGAGGCATCCCGTAAGGGAAGAAGTAGATCTCAGAGCCCGATTAGACTCCAGGAGAAAGGGTAAGACCGTCCAGGACGAGGCCGAGGACGAAGTCATGCAAACACCCTTCACAAGGGAAATCAGTGAGATGGATGTCTCAAGAAAGTTCGTCGTGCCACGGTTCAAAACCTATGATGGGCGGTCCGATCCCGAAGCCCATATCAGACAATATAAGCAGATGATGTCCCTCTATCATTCGGACCAACGGTTTCTATGCCGGGTGTTCCCTATGAGCTTGGGGGACTCTGCGATGAGGTGGTTCGAGACGCTTCCACCAAACAGTATTGGGTCCTGGAAAGAATTGACAAGGCAATTCCTAACCCGATTCATCACGGGGAGTAAGCGCCCCAAGGACATTGGATCATTGTTGACCCTCAGACGGAGGGAATCCTAGACTCTTCGCCAGTACGCCATCCGATACTGGGAAGAGGTCAATGAGGTCGAGGGATGCTCGGAGGTCATGGCAGCAGCTTCTTCTGGCTCGGCTTGGCGAGGGACACGGACCTGTACCGATCCCTGACCAAGAAGACTCCCTCGGATATGGGGGAACTGATGGCCCGGATCAACAAGTACTCAAGGGTCGAGGACGAGCTGGAAAACAACAAAGGCCGAGCCCTCCAATCCAAGAGAAAGGAGAAAGAGCGCGAAGATATTCCCCGAAAGGGATTGCTACCCCATCCAGGGGGTTCGTCCAGAGGAGTTCACACCGTCTTCAAGGAATCCATCTTCAGGTTGCTCCATAAAATCAAACACGAGCCGTTCTTCAAATGGCCGCCCAGGATGCAAAGCGACCCCTCCACCCGTGATCAAAAAGTAAGGTGTTCATATCACCGGGATGTCGGGCATCGTACCGAGAGCTGCAGGGTGTTCAAGTCATTCTTGGAGAGCTTAGTCCGAGATGGATACCTGAAAGAATACATAGAGCCTAGGCCAGAAGAGAAACGGGCCCTTGCCCCGACCGAGGAACCGGACAACGTCATAGACGTCTTCCATGTATGTCCGCTGGAGCGCCCCACGTCCAAAGAGCTCGAATCCGACCTCAAGAGGGTAGCTTTTACCAGAAAGGTAGCCGAGGGAGATGTGGGGCCATCAAGTAAAAGGGTCAGGATGGGTGAGCTTGGCATTACGTTCTCTGACGCGGATTTGACAGGCGTGGTGATTCCT
The DNA here is from genome assembly GCA_963454935.2 of Ilex paraguariensis. Taxonomy (NCBI): domain Eukaryota; kingdom Viridiplantae; phylum Streptophyta; class Magnoliopsida; order Aquifoliales; family Aquifoliaceae; genus Ilex; species Ilex paraguariensis. Next base: position 13,674 of record CAUOFW020007796.1, read on the forward strand.
CATAACGACGCCCTTGTCTTAACCCTAAAGATAGGGAAATTCGATGTCAAGAGAATTTTGATAGATTCAGGGAGCTCCTCGGAGGTGATGTACTTCGAGACTTTGAAGCGGATGGGCTTTGGCCCCAAAGACTTAACCAAAATCAGGACACCCCTCATCGGGTTCAACGACTCTTTCGCCTTGCCCGTGGGGAAAATTACGTTACCGGTCGCCACTGGTCCCTTCGTCATCGACACAGAGTTTGTGGTGATCGACACGGACTCTCCTTACAACGTGATTATGGGGCGAACATGGCTGCACGCGTTGGGAGCGGTGCACTCCACTATCCACCAGAAGTTAAAGTTCGCCACGCCAGAGGGCGTCATGGAGATCCGGGGGGACCAAGCGTCTGCGAAGAACTGTTTTTATTCGGCCGTCCGAGCCGGGGCGTCCAGCCAGGAGAAGGGGCGAGCACCGAAAGAGATCATGGAAAAATAGCAATTACAGTTCGGGCGTCCGGGGATGGATGACCCCCGGGTAGACCCAGCTGAACGATCGGTTGACGACCTCCGGAAGGTGCCCTTGGTTGAAGGAGAAGAAAAGAAGTATTTCCTAGTTGGGACCTCGATGCCCGCAGCCGAACAGGAGGAGATGATCAGATTCTTAAAGGAAAATACAGACGTGTTCGCCTGGAACGAAATGGAAATGACAGGAGTAGACCCTGAGATAATTACTCACAGGCTGCATGTTGACCCGTCTCACAAGCCAGTAAAGCAGAGGCCACGACGTATGGCCCCGCATCACACCAACGCGGTCAATGAGGAAATAGACAAACTCCTAAGAGCCGATGCCATTCGAGAGATACAGTTCCCAGAATGGCTGTCCAATACAGTGTGTGCAAAGAAGAAAGGGGGGAAATGGCGTGTCTGCGTGGATTTCACAGATCTAAACAAGGCATGTCCCAAGGATGACTACCCCCTGCCGAAGGTGGACCAGCTGGTAGATGCCACAGCCGGATATGAACGAATGGACTTCCTGGATGCCCGAGCAGGATATCATCAGATCCCTCTCTATGCCCCGGATCAAGAAAAAGACGGCATTTATCACTCCGAAGGGAGTTTATTGTTATAAAGTGATGCCGTTTGGATTGAAGAACGCCGGGGCAACATACCAAAGATTGATGAATCGGATGTTCAAGAAGCAGATCGGCAACACCATGGAGGTCTACATAGACGACATGCTGGTAAAAAGCAAACGGAGTCGTGATCATCTTACAGACTTGGCGGATACCTTCTCCACTCTCAGGGAGTATGGGTTGAAGCTGAATGCAGCGAAGTGCGTCTTCGGAGTGGAGTCAGGAAAATTCCTCGGGTATCTGGTTAGTCAGCGAGGAATCGAAGCCAACCCAGATCAGATTAAAGCAATCCTGGATATCCGAAGCCCTCGCACTGTCCGAGAAGTCCAGAAACTCACAGGGATGCTGGCTGCACTTAACCGATTCGTCTCACGCTCCTCGGATAAATGCAAACCCTTCTTTGGAGCAATCAAAAGTGCTGGAAAGAATATGTGGAGCCAGGGGTGCGAGGACGCCCTGGCTGGGATCAAGGAATACCTAAGGACTCTGCCAACCTTGTCCGTCCCCATCCAGGGGGAGATGCTGTTCCTGTACTTGGCAGTTTCGGAGTTTGCGGTAAGCGGAGTGCTTATCCGTGAGCATGAGCACCGACAGAAGCCAATTTACTACATAAGCAAGGCACTCCTGGATGCCGAGATGAGATATTTACCCCTGGAAAAACTGGCTCTATCCTTGGTCACCACGGCAGGAAACTACGACATTATTTCCAGGCTCACCCGATCACTGTCCTAACTGATCAGCCCTTGAAGGCAATTTTGAGGAAAACTGAACTCTCCGGAAGGATCTCCAAGTGGGCAGTAGAGTTGGGGGAGCACGACATTCATTTCAAACCCCGAACTGCAATAAAGGGTCAAATACTGGCAGACTTCATAGCTGAGTTTTCGGGGGAGAATCCTGTTCTAGAAGGACCGCCTCCTCCCAACTTAGCATCTCCAGCAAATGTTGAAGGATCGCCATGGCTTTTATGTGTGGATGGTTCATCAAATAGTAAGGGGTCCGGAATCGGTGTCTTGCTGATCTCTCCAGAAGGGATTATCGCAGAGCAGGCCATCCGGCTGGGGTTCAAGGCATCGAACAACGAAGCGGAATATGAGGCACTCATCTCAGGACTTCGGTTAGCTGAGGCGACTGGAGTTACCAATTTGATCGTGCATTGCGATTCCATGCTGGTGGTCAATCAAGTCAATGGGAAATTCGAAACGAGGGACCCTAGGATGAAGGCGTACCATCACCAGGCAACGACCGTTATCCAAAGGTTCGATCGATTTGAAATCAAGCAGGTGTCCCGCGACAAGAAACACACATGCCGACGCCCTGGCTTGTCTAGCCTCGGCAGTGGACTCCTCCCAGTCGCGCAGGATCACCATTGAGTATCTTCCCACATCCTGCATTGACCATACTCTCGAGGCGATGGTCATCCAGGACGCGCCCAAGCCGCTCAGTTGGATTGATCCCTTTGTCAAATTCCTAACAACGGGAGATCTCCCGGAGTGTCCAAAGGAAGCTAGAAAGATAAGGCTCAAAGCTCCAAGATTTTGGGTCTCTTCGGATCAGAAGCTTTACCGGAGGTCTTTCTCAGGGCCTTACTTGCTATGCGTCCAAGAAGATAGAGTGCAAGACCTCTTGTATGAAGTGCATGAAGGAATATGTGGGGGGCACTCTGGGGGGCGGTCAATGGCGCACCGCATTATGTCTCAGGGGTATTGGTGGCCGCGAATGCAAAGGGATGCGTGGGCATATGTCCAAAAATGCGACCAGTGCCAGAGGTTCTCCCCTGCGATCAGGCAACCTGCGGGGGATTTACACCCCCTCACCAGCCCATGGCCATTCGCCCAATGGGGGCTCGATTTGGTTGGACCTCTGCCTAAAGCTCCGGGAAATAAAAAGTTCCTCATCGTAGCCACAGATTACTTCACCAAGTGGGTGGAGGCGGAGCCGTTGGGTCACATCCGAGACATAGACGCCAAAAAGTTCGTCTGGGAGAACATTGTCGTCAGATTTGGGATTCCGCGCGCACTGGTATCGGATAACGGGACCCAGTTCACTGGCGGGCGCTTCAAGTCTTTCTGTGAGCATCTCGGGATCCGTAACTTCTACTCCACCCCTGCATACCCTCAAGCCAATAGGCAGGCGGAGGCCACCAACAAGACAATTATCAATGGGATCAAGAAGAGGTTGGAAAAAGCCAAGGGAAAGTGGGCGAAAGAGCTGTTAAACATTTTATGGGTGTACAGGACGACCTCTCGGTCATCGACAGGCGAAACCCCCTATTCCCTGGCATACGGGATGGAGGCAGTCATACCCCTCGAAGTAGGGCTCCCGACCATAAGGACCCAAGCTTTCGATGAAGGGGGAAATGATCATCAACTGGGATTGGATCTGGACCTACTGGAAGAAAGAAGGGAGGAGACCGCCTTGAGGATAACCAAGTATCAAGAGAAGATCTCCCAACTATACAACAGGAGGGTCAAGACTCGAGAATTCTGGATAGGCGACCTGGTCCTCAGAAGGGTAACGGCCAATACCCGGGATCCAACAGAGGGAAAGATGAGACCTAACTGGGAAGGGCCTTACAAAGTGATATCAATCGGGAGCGCCGGGTCGTATGGGTTAGAAGATATGAGTGGAAGACTTGTAATACGACCATGGAGTGTTATGAATTTAAAGAAGTATTACTTTTGAAGAACTCTCTCACTCAAAAGCTCGCCAAACAAAAGACAAAGGGTATGGCCCTGGGGACAGAGTTCAAGGACTCTCGTCCCCGAAGTACATACAGGAGCAAGCCTCCTGCAAGGGTATGGCCCTGGGGACAGAGTTCAAGGACTCTTGTCCCCGAAGTACATACAGGAGCAAGCCTCCTGCAAGGGTATGGCCCTGGGGACAGAGTTCAAGGACTCTCGTCCCCGAAGTACATACAGGAGCAAGCCTCCTGCAAGGGTATGGCCCTGGGGACAGAGTTCAAGGACTCTCGTCCCCGAAGTACATACAGGAGCAAGCCTCCTGCAAGGGTATGGCCCTGGGGACAGAGTTCAAGGACTCTCGTCCCCGAAGTACAGACAGGAGCAAGCCTCCTGCAAGGGTATGGCCCTGGGGACAGAGTTCAAGGAATCTCGTCCCCGAAGTACATACAGGAGCAAGCCTCCTACAAGGGTATGGCCCTAGGGACAGAGTGCAAGGACTACTGTCCCCGAAGCAAAAACTGGAAACGAGCATTCATAAAGAAATGGTCCTGGGAACAAAACACAAGCACTCTAAGTCCCCAGAGTAGATACAAGATCTCGCCTCCGAACGGGCCAGCACGCCCCGAAGACAGTTCAAAGACACTTATGATTTATTCTACACAGAAGTAAAGAAAAGCAAAACACTACTGTACACAGAAGAAGGAAAGGAAAAACTTGCTATTTATTTCCAAAAATAGGGGTTTTGCGTCCCCGAAGGCTACAAAAGGAAAGCAGAATGGGTACAAAAAGGGGGAAGTGAAAAGCAGCTTCATCGGGCTCCAGGCACCTCCAGAACTTCGGCCGAGGGCGAGTCAGCGATAAATGGTTGAGAAGCTTCTGGAGCGGGCAGGAGAAGAACTTCGGCAGCGGGAACGGCTTGAACAGTTTGAGCAGCTTGAGGTTCAGGGGCAAGGTCGGACGGAGCGTCCTCGGACAAGTCCACTATCACCGCCTCGGGAGCATCAGCCGAGGTCTGCATCGGCGTAGGGGCTTCATCCTCGGCAGCAACCTGAGCTTCTGCCTGTGCCATCTCCGCCGAGGGCACATACTTTTGCACTTGGAAGAGAGGGGAGTCTAACGGGACTCCAGCAGCCTGGAGCGCCTCGTCCCACCCTTTCTTGAAGAACTCTTTGCTATTTTCTTCGAGAGCGGGGAGGACGTCATCGGCAAACTCCTCCAGGAGCTGTTCCTCCGACTTCCGGTTCAGCTCCTCGGCCCTGATCCTGTCTAGCTCCTGGGTAAGGGCCAGACAGCTTTCCTCGGAGCCCACTGCCCTCTCCTCCGCAGCAGAGAGCCGCTGCGTTTGCTCAGTAATCCTCCTCTCAGCATCGGCAAGTGCGGCATTTAGCTTTTCAGCGCCCACCTTGGCCGATTCAGCGTCCTTGAGGAGCTGCTCTATTTGGGCAGCCTGCCCCACCAGGGTAGAATCCCTGGCAGCAACGTCTTCCGTTGCCCGAGCAAGGGCCGCTTCCGCTTCCGCCTTCTGATCCCGGGCCCTCTGGAGGTCCATCCTGGACGAGTGGTACCGAGCAGCAATGATAGAAATCTGCTGGGTAGCCTGCAAAGGAAGGAAAAGGTGTCAAGACACAGAAAGGGAAAACAGGGGTGAAGGAACCAAAGCAAAAAGGAACTCACCGCCAGGGAGTTCTGGATGATGGAGCGGAACAGCACGTTGGTTGATCGCCCCGATGAGCCTCCATGTCAGCCTCAAAATGCAATGATGTCTCACTCACTGCATGGGCGACATGAGGATCCTGCAGAATGGAATCATCGACCCTGACACTCGGTCATGTGATCAGTGGCTCGGGGATTCCACTCCGCGGCCTCCACCGTAGGCAGGATGGAAGGAGTAGTCCGCGGCTGTTGTTGTTTGCTGCTGTTGTCGGGGCTGCTGTTGTTGCTGCGGCTGTTGGTGGGGAGCAGGGGGTAATCCACGATCCCTCCCGCTTTGCTGTTGAGCGGGAGGTGCCTCTGGATCCCCGGCAAGGACGTCATGCCGATGCTTGACCCTTCTCTCCTCTTCCACCTGAGGATCCCGGTCTCACACCTGACCCCGACCGGAGCCCTCGAAGAAGTGGCGGAACTGGTTCCTGCCGGGAGTACCGCGGTCATCCCTCGACCTCTCCCGGCTGCGAGGGCTTGCCTCTGCCTAAGAAAACCCAAATTAATACGAGGGGCATTGGACATCGCTTCTCGAGAGCGTCTTCGGCGTCCAAAGATTGAAGAATTTGAAAGTCGGGCCACAAGTCGCCTCCCGGAGTCCCCACCTCGGCGTCCGAAGGAGCAACGTCCTCTCTGACCCCGACCTCCTCAGCAA
>CAUOFW020007797.1:0-19820 GCA_963454935.2 Ilex paraguariensis
AAGGGTGTAAGGGTAATTATATTTTTTCAACAAAGTAGAGATCACTTGAATTTGACATATCTAACTTTTGTCAATTTTTATTGTCTAAAAATAACTATTGGAGTTAATTGCAAAATATTCAAATTTAAATGGGACAATTTATTAAAATTAAAACCTGAAGGAGTGAGTTGCAAACTATCCAAAGTTGAAGGAGGCATATTGTAATTAACCCCAATTTTTTATGGGGGAAAGTATGTTAGAAATAGAAAATTCAAAAGGGTCTAGTTGAATTGTCATACTATTGGATAATTAAAAACTGAACTAAAATTTTTTTCTCTAAGCAGACAAAGTGCAACTTTTAATATCTTTGAAACTCCAAATCGTGTCCTGCTCTTAAAAACTGCAGTTAATTTAATGACATGATTGAGCATTTTAGGGGTCAAAGCAATGAGAAGCGGTTATCCGTATAAACGACAAGCAACGGGTTTAAATTTGGAAATCAATCTCTTCAAAATTAAGATAAGATTATCAACTAATTACCTCTTTTAAACCCAACAGTCATCCACAAAAGCGACACACTACGAGTTTAAATCTACCTAAAATTCAATCTCTTTAAAATTAAAGTTAAAACTATCGACTAATCACCTCTTTTAAACCCAATAGACGATAGTATTGTACGTGACAAAACCTTGACAATTGGATGTTACGTTGTAGATGTTTCAAGTTGTGACAATCAAGTCCTTTTGAACCCTTAGGGATGGTTTAGTTGTTGAGTTTGGTCTAAGAGGTCTTAGAATCAACACTTCTCATGTCCCTTAAAGGTCAATTACCCTTGTTTCTTAGATGACATGTTCTAAATTTGTTTGGACTACGGTGGTCAGTATCTTTGCTAAAAAAAGTAATCAACTCAAACTTGAACACCCTGTATCAAAAAAAAAAAAATCGAGTCCTTTTCCACAACCCAAAAACAAAGAGCTGTCTTCTCATGGGTCTTAACAAAAATGAGGCCACAAATTAGAAACAGCCTCTAATTTCCACTAAAATCACCACGTTTGCTACATTTTGAGAAAGAAAACAAGAAGTCTAATCTATTAGTTGATGGAAAATAACATAGCATGAAAAATAGAGTTGAGCAAAACTATTGCCCTGTCAGTGCTCCAAGTAAAAATTGCTAAAAGTCAAAGGAGATTATTACCTTATGGAACTTGTATGATTTGAGGTTCAAAAGTATGGAGTAAAAATATTAAAATTTAAGGTATTGTCACGTGCTTGTATGTTCGAATATCAATAATTAATCTATTCAAAAAAAAAAAAATGGTGTTAAGACATCTAATTTAAAGTCAGCCGACAATGAGTAGAGAGGCTCACAAGACTCATATACTAGTTTTTTGTATGGTATCCTAAGCCTTTTCATTCCACATGGTTTTGTAAGACTCGTCGATTTTTTTTTTCGTATGGTGTCTAAGCCTTTTCATACCACATGACAGAAATTTGTCTTCATCAAAGTCTCGATGCATGAGAAGTCTTTCGAGGATTCTAGTTTGTTATGTAATCGTCTGTTATACGTATTGCATTAGATAATAGAGATTGAATGGACAAGTTGTTAGGCCTTGAGGTCTTGTCATAGCATAAGCATTGCCCTAATAATTAGTTGCATAGTTACTGGCCTTGCCTGCGGAGTTTGCTGGAAATTCCTGAAATAGAAGAGAACTGTTCTATTTCAGGAATTTCCAGCAAACTCCGCAGGCAAGGCCAGTAACTATGCAACTAATTATTAGGGCAATGCTTATGCTATGACAAGACCTCAAGGCCTAACAACTTGTCCATTCAATCTCTATTATCTAATGCAATACGTATAACAGACGATTACATAACAAACTAGAATCCTCGAAAGACTTCTCATGCATCGAGACTTTGATGAAGACAAATTTCTGTCATGTGGTATGAAAAGGCTTAGACACCATACGAAAAAAAAAATCGACGAGTCTTACAAAACCATGTGGAATGAAAAGGCTTAGGATACCATACAAAAAACTAGTATATGAGTCTTGTGAGCCTCTCTACTCATTGTCGGCTGACTTTAAATTAGATGTCTTAACACCATTTTTTTTTTTTTGAATAGATTAATTATTGATATTCGAACATACAAGCACGTGACAATACCTTAAATTTTAATATTTTTACTCCATACTTTTGAACCTCAAATCATACAAGTTCCATAAGGTAATAATCTCCTTTGACTTTTAGCAATTTTTACTTGGAGCACTGACAGGGCAATAGTTTTGCTCAACTCTATTTTTCATGCTATGTTATTTTCCATCAACTAATAGATTAGACTTCTTGTTTTCTTTCTCAAAATGTAGCAAACGTGGTGATTTTAGTGGAAATTAGAGGCTGTTTCTAATTTGTGGCCTCATTTTTGTTAAGACCCATGAGAAGACAGCTCTTTGTTTTTGGGTTGTGGAAAAGGACTCGATTTTTTTTTTTTTGATACAGGGTGTTCAAGTTTGAGTTGATTACTTTTTTTAGCAAAGATACTGACCACCGTAGTCCAAACAAATTTAGAACATGTCATCTAAGAAACAAGGGTAATTGACCTTTAAGGGACATGAGAAGTGTTGATTCTAAGACCTCTTAGACCAAACTCAACAACTAAACCATCCCTAAGGGTTCAAAAGGACTTGATTGTCACAACTTGAAACATCTACAACGTAACATCCAATTGTCAAGGTTTTGTCACGTACAATACTATCGTCTATTGGGTTTAAAAGAGGTGATTAGTCGATAGTTTTAACTTTAATTTTAAAGAGATTGAATTTTAGGTAGATTTAAACTCGTAGTGTGTCGCTTTTGTGGATGACTGTTGGGTTTAAAAGAGGTAATTAGTTGATAATCTTATCTTAATTTTGAAGAGATTGATTTCCAAATTTAAACCCGTTGCTTGTCGTTTATACGGATAACCGCTTCTCATTGCTTTGACCCCTAAAATGCTCAATCATGTCATTAAATTAACTGCAGTTTTTAAGAGCAGGACACGATTTGGAGTTTCAAAGATATTAAAAGTTGCACTTTGTCTGCTTAGAGAAAAAAATTTTAGTTCAGTTTTTAATTATCCAATAGTATGACAATTCAACTAGACCCTTTTGAATTTTCTATTTCTAACATACTTTCCCCCATAAAAAATTGGGGTTAATTACAATATGCCTCCTTCAACTTTGGATAGTTTGCAACTCACTCCTTCAGGTTTTAATTTTAATAAATTGTCCCATTTAAATTTGAATATTTTGCAATTAACTCCAATAGTTATTTTTAGACAATAAAAATTGACAAAAGTTAGATATGTCAAATTCAAGTGATCTCTACTTTGTTGAAAAAATATAATTACCCTTACACCCTTCCATCCTTCACTACCTCACATGGTTAGCCCTCAATCCCTTCTCCTTTTTGGTAGAAATCCTTCCTTCCCTATGATGAGGCGAAGACGAAGACGAAGACGAAGGTTCCATATTTTTTAGTCTTGGCTTTTGAGTTTTTTTTTAGGGACAACATTGGTATCTCAAAAAAAAAATATGAAAAATAATATATAAGACGGAGGTGTAATGGTACTTTCAGGTGTTTAACCACTGTTGTTAGTTAATTTAATCCACTTGAAACTTAGAGGGCAAATTTCAGCATTTAAAACCATAGGGAGTTGACTGTAACAAGAGACATAATTAGAGGAGACAGATTATAATTAACCCTAAAAATGTATTGTCATGTGGGATATCAACATGTAGAAAAAGAGATCCTATGTAATGCGAGTCTCGTGATTTTAAAATCTTTTAGAGGACAAAATATTAATATCCTTTTAAGTTAGTGTAATTTGGGTTTATATGACAAGCTGAATTGTCTAAAAGATAGCATGAATATAGTCCATAGGCATTGCATAAATTCACCACAACTTATAAGGTTTTTACTTAAGAAAATTTCTTAGAGAAAATCCTAATATATGCTGGTAAAGGTTATCTCCAAGAAAAAAAAAATTACCACTCATTTTGTAGGAGTATGCTTGAAGCTAAAAATATTTATAGACAAAATTAACTTTTTCTCAATAAAAGTTTTTGTTTAGTCAAGTATGGGCTAATTCATAGATTTTTTGTCACGCCCTATTCCAGTCTCCCAAGGATAAGATGCGACTAAGTTTTTGATACACCTGTTTATAATTATTATAATCTGGACTAATCAGATATTAAATAATCTCATAGGTGCAACAACACCACCATCACCTTAGTCATTAAGCATGATGGTAAAACCTGTCTCATAACCTGTTTCATTTATAAAACACTTGTATCAATTGTTTATCTACCAAGTTATAGACATATACAAAATCTCACACCCACATTGCATACATCATAAAGTATACTTGTTAAGTCTATTTACAAATATACTAATAACCGGCCATAATAATCTCTCACAAATATAATACACAGCCCAACGGTTAGTCATACCGACACTCAACCTGAATGATATCATACTAACATTGTACAAGACTCAATTAACTGGACAGTAGACTAGTTTGCATTCTTTTCTATAGTACCTGAAAAGAAGAAACTATAGGGGTGTGAGCTAAACCACGCGCTCAGTGTGTATACATGTTGTATATGAAATAGAAATGATAGTAATATACTGAAATAGGTAAATATAATGTAGATACACGTATCAAACAATAGCATCAATCCATTTCCAAAGAATTCACAAGTCATATCACATCCATACTACCCCTCATCGAGTAATCAATACACATGGTTCCGTGTCTCCCGAACCTCCCAGAAACACCACAGTGCTAGCACATCACTGCACGCCCAGTGATCAGACATTGACGCCCCTATCTCAAACAATGCGTCACATTTCATAATACACAATACACAGTACAAAGTATCATCCAATCACATAAGCACGTTGCACATAATCCTAAAGAATTACTATTAAATTTTATCATTTACTATCATTTGATAATAGCATTTTCAAAACATATAAAGATATACACCCACCTCAGATGTATAAATCTACGGCCCTCTGATCCTATCGGTGGATCCTTTCAGTTTCACCGTACTTGTTCCAATACCGACTATCTCACTCGTTCTACCTAACACATTTGTAATTACAATATCAATATGGTTATCACATTTAATAATTAATCATGCACTAATGTATGCAAATGATGCAGCCCAAAATGCCTCGATAACTCCAATTACTGCACTATCCACTCATATATGAGCACTTTTGTTCTAGGGATCACATTTTCTTCCCAAATTCCCAAAAATCAATCACATTATTCACAATTAGGATTAAATAGGTTAAACACATTAACCGGAGGCCCATTTTCACATATTTCGACCCCAAATCCTAAAAACTACACTTTTGACATTTCATACATTTCGCACCGGATATTATACTCATTTGCATTCAAAAGTCACATTATCACATCAAGCATTATTTAAAAGTGCTGCATGCAAAATTTCAGGTCATTTGGATTAAAATTCACACATGTGATAATAATATTTAAAAATCAAAATTTTGGCATTACCAACACCTGTTTTCCACTTTTATCGTGCTTTTTATTTAAAACAGTCACACTTAATTTTATACACACATTTAATCATGTCATTTCAGCCTCTTATTGAACCTTTTAACCTCTCCATTTCACACCCAAAAATCTTAATTCCAACCTAGCCATTTAAAGCCTCCCAATATTCATTTTTCACATTTTGTTCTTCTTTCTCATATCCGGGTTGAACACCCATTTATTAGCATTATTTAACTAAGTCTACTAAATATATTTAATTACACCCGTACAATATCTGTTTTGACATTAACTAAATCAGTCCATAAATTTTAAATTAAAACAATCCATTAAAATAAAACAGTTCATGTATTTAAAGTTAAACAGTTTACTAATTAAAACATGTTATAACAGCCCACACATATACAAATATGTACATACTAAAATTAATCGCAACTCAAAACTTAAATTCATATATCTTTCTTGCTCACAGTTCAAGTGGACACACAAGTATAATTTTTTTTCCTTCCTTCCGTTCTTTTTCTCTTTCTTTTTTCCCTTTCTCTCATGCTCACCTCGTTCTCTCTGCTTCGGCCCAAAACCAGAACACACACTTTTTTTTTTATAAGTTGAACACACACATACACACCCCTATATACTTATATTACACACACACCCACATATGGCTTGCATACACACACACACACACACGGCACACCCTTCTTTTTCTCTTTTTGTTTTAAGCCGACACATATGAAGGTAATGGGTAAATTATGCTTGTCTCCCCCCCAAGTTTTTAAATAATTTTGAAATCAACCCACTAATATTTTCACACATAAAATTTTTATAAATGGGTCTCACTAATACATCACTAATGGGGTTCACATACACAATGCATGCTCACACACATCATGGCTATAAAGATTTAATTTAATTAACCTTTTAATAATTTTACATAATTATAATTTAATCCACAAACTTATATTAATATGCATACAATGCGTGATTAGGCCTCACATTTTTGGGCTTTGATTACCAAGGAATAGAGACTTTATAAATAAAACCTGAGGATTGGCATCCATTACTGTCATTTTATATGTATATGGTTATAATTATCTAAAACCATTACTTTATTTCTAACACTTTGGATAGGCGGAAGGATCTATGTCCATCCCCAACTTCCTTTCAATCCACATTTCTCTATTGGTAGTCATCAAAGGAGGAATTGGCATATGTTAGTTCGATAAGTCAAGGAAAAACAATCACTACTTTGTTTTGACACTCAAATAACCCGTCCTGCTAAACATCAATACAAAGGTTAGATTTCATAACCTCTATCTAGTCAACTAGTCCTATTTAATCTAAAAAATCCAGAAGAAAAGTTTTCACAATTATTTTTAATTTTGTGTTCAAAATTATTTTTTAACCAATAGAAAAAAATACTGAAACAATTGAGAGAAAAATAAATTTCAAGAAATATTTGTCTCACTAAATGGCAAGTTCTACATATTTTATGAGGAAAAATATTAGGAAAAATTTTTATGCGGAAAAATTAAACAACCTACAATACATTTTAACATACAAGAACTAATATCATGCCACAAAAATTAAAATGCTTGACAAAATAAAATTTAGATTAAATTACACTTTGACCCCCTCAACTATGACTTTTTGCACTTTGTTCTTTTCACTATCATGTTTTTCACATTGCATCACCAACTATGTAATTAGTTTTACATTGCCCAAATTATTAATGTCTGATACACATTTAAAAGAAAGTTATCTTATTTTACACCTGAACAATGTAATTTTTTTCACTTTGTCCCGACATGTCAACAACTTTTGTTTAAAAAGATAACAGATGTTTACGATTGAGGCAATGTAAAATAATCAAAATAGTTGACAGGAAAATATAAAAAATTTAATAGTTCAATAGACAAAGTGAAAAAAAGGTCATAATTGGGGGATCATAGAGATAATCTAGACAGACAAAAAAGAAAGAAAAAAGTGGAAAACTAAAAGGATGTTTGATAATACTACTTAAGGTTTAAAACTGAATATTTTAAGCACTTAATAAATTAAATCTATTTGATAACCTAAACTCATACTACTTAATATTTTAAGCACTTTTTAAAAATAAGTTAAAATATTAAGTAACAATCCACCTATTTATCAGTTAATGCTAAAAATGTTAGTTAGTAAAGATTTTATCAATTTCTCATTATAGGCAAATATACTCTCACCATTATTGTGTTATCGCCACCACCACCACACTACAACCACCACGATGACCATTGTACCATCGCCACTACCACCATTACCATTGTGCCACCGTCACCACCATCATTGCTACCGCCACCACTGCAATTGTGTTATTATCACCACCACCACCACTGTCATTATGTCACCATCACCACCACCATTGTGCCACCGCTACCACCTCCACTACCATCAATTCCCACCACTATCACCATCATTGTGTCACTATCACCACCACTACTATTATGTCACCGCCACCTCCACCATTGTGTCACCATTACCACCACCATTGCGCCACTGCTACCACCACTATCATTGTCGCCGCCACCAACACCACTATTGTGTTATCGTCATTGTCACCACCGCCATGACCGTTGTATCGCTGCCACCACCACCACCATCACCAGTGCCATCCCTATCGCCACCATTGTCATTGTGCCACCACCACAACCAGTACCACCAGCGTCGCTGCCACCAATACTATCACTATTGTGATGATGGTGATAAGAATAAGACAGTTGCAGAGAGATGGTTAAAGAGAGGAACAAAATTAGAATAATAATAATTTTCATACTCCAGCTCCTTATATTTGTCAAATAGTTTGATTAAATTCAATACTTAAATTTCAGTTTATAATAAACAATATACGAATTAAAAAATTCAGCATTCAGTTTTTAATATTCAGTTTCAATTTTATCACACACCACCTAAAAAAATGTCTATCAGGATTTGGATATACCGTTGATGGTAATTGTATACAAAAAACTCAAAATATCACTTATACCGACCACAATGTAAGTTTATCGAGACTATATAGGTAGTATTTTTTCTGCGAGTCTTATCATATCTCTAATAAACCAATAATGACACAATCTAGAGTTTTATTACGCTTAGCCCTCGACCCTAGTTCTCAAGTGCTCGTGTCTCTGCGGGGAGCATACTCAATTAAGAAAGATAAATCAACATTGTCCATATATGATTGGCCCACTTGAGCAGAGGTACTGGTAATTATTCTGATGCTTGCTTTGTTTGCATTGGATCAGAGTGAAAAATTTTAAATTCGAATTTTACCTCCAACCTGATGGTTAAAAGACTTTTACGTACTTGGTTCAAAGTCTAGTTCGTACGTGAACCAAACGCCCGTGTTTCTATTCACCCCAACTAGTGCCCAGCTTGGGTACAAGTTAAATATAAACTTATCTTTTGAATTGAGGGAGTGACCTAGTTGTAAGGACACCCTCACGCCCAATTATGAGTATGAGTTTCAATCTCATCTAATCCCTTCCCTCTGTTCCTCCAAAAAATAAAAATAAAAATACAGTATCTACGTGAGGAAGAGTGTTAAAGTATATAAATATTTCAGTTATAAACTATCAAAAAGCTTAAATTTCAGGGATATTATAATTTGACGAGGAAAATGTATGGAGGAAATGTCAAGTCTAACGATGATATCACACCATCATTACCACGGGATATCAACGTTCAATAATAAATTTATAAATAAGTATGGTGAACTCTACTTCTTTATATATAAAAAGCTAGTAATTATCTTATATCCAGGGCGTAGTTACTAAATAGTGTAAAAATTATTTATCTATTTATTATTTTATTATTAAACAGTAATATCACGCGACACTGAAATTGTGTAGAAGTATGACATAATAGTCCTATCCATCAAATTCTAAAGAGTCACATGCATCAATGAAAGACCAATATTCACCTCTATCAATCATTGTCCTTGTTTTTCACCTCAAAAGAACCCAATAGCTAGAAGTCAAGATTCCACGAGCATGCCTCATTATTTCTAGAATATTACAAAAATTGGATATATAAAAGGAATGTAAAAATAAAAAACAAAATTACAAATAAAAATGCATAAAATAAAGGTACAATTGGCCATGGTCATCGAGTACACTTACCCACGAGAAAATATTGGGTGCAACAGTGACACTAAGTCATAAATGTTACATTGTGTCACCAACCAGCGACAGAATACCAAATAAATTTAGTTGGTTCTATTATTTGAATAACTACCAATAACTATCTTATCTTATACATGTCATCTTGGAATAGTGGGGAGTCACCTATCTTAATTGTTATTTTACAATTAGTTGATGATACCATGTAGTGTAGCATTGATTACATGGTTTCACCGTCCCTTAGCCAAATCAAGTGAATATTATTGGATTTTTTTGAATCATATCCTATGAGATCTCTAATAACTGGTTGTGGAGCAATCTAGAGATCCCCTTACTCTCTTTCTCAAGTATTTATGTCTCCGCTAAAAACAGAGTATATTAATAGAGATATAAATCAACATTGTCCCTATATGATTGTCCCACTGGAGCTGTCTCCGCTAAAAATAGAGTATATTAATAGAGATATAAATCAACATTGTCCCTATATGATTGTCCCACTGGAGCTGAAGGCCCTACAATAATGTCAATATGCCAAAAACAGAGTATATTAAGGGAGCTGCACTATTGATGATCGAGTTAATCACATAGATCCTTATCTTTATATGTTGATTTGTTGTTATCCATGTAGTCATTTTATCCTAATATATACAGAGTCCTATTCAAATTAAAACTCGGACAAGCTGAATTGAACTTAGACTAAATGATCTTTTCACCTTGTACCAATTTCTTCACCATTAATGTCATAGTCAAAAGTCCTGCATTAAAATATCTAGAAATCACCATCACCGTGAGGGGTAATAAACTTCTGTGTTAGGCTCAAATTTTAGTCGATACATGAGAGGGCATGTTAAACTATAAAAGATATGTTATACCCATTTTTAACAAATTAACCTTACAATGATTTAACTGGGTGCATGAGAAGAGAGCTTGTTTAGGAGTAAGACAAAAGTAGGAGTTATTTATCAAAATATAATTTTTTAAAAATAAATTTATGAAAATATGATATTTTTAAATTTATTTACTAAAATACGATATTTTTTAAAAATTGAGCCAATAAATTTATTTTTAATAATAAAAACAGGTTTAACAAGTCTGTTTTCAATGATAAAAAACGTAATTAAGAAATACGCTTTCTTTTTACTGGCTGGTATATAGTGCACGCAGTGAGTCTTTT
The DNA here is from genome assembly GCA_963454935.2 of Ilex paraguariensis. Classification (NCBI taxonomy): domain Eukaryota; kingdom Viridiplantae; phylum Streptophyta; class Magnoliopsida; order Aquifoliales; family Aquifoliaceae; genus Ilex; species Ilex paraguariensis. The sequence continues at coordinate 10,874 of CAUOFW020007797.1, forward strand.
TCATGCAATGAGTCAATGGCATCATTTGTCATTTAATACCATTAGATCAATTATATTTTGACAAAGCTATTATGTAATGAAAACAGGGATGTTATAAATATTTAAAAAACAGAATAAAAAAATTAATAATTTATTTTTAAAATATTAGTCAAAATATACTAATATCTTAAAATACCCCAAAATATTCTGAATACATTTGTGAAAATATGTTAAAATATCTCAAAACACTTCAAAATATTCTAAATTACCTGAAATACTGAAATTTTACTTTAATTACTATTTTTATTTCGATTTTTTTGAATACATATTTAATAGTTTAATCGGATGAATATAAATGAAGTGAATTTAGTTATTAATGAGGTGAGTATAGATGAAATAATCTTATTGGTTTAAAGTAAGAAGATTAAATGGAATGCATAATGAAATTTAAGGGGTGGGAATTTTTGAATTAAGTTCATTTTATGCTTAAATTCGTCTCTAAATTCTGTCTTGAGTAAAATTTCTGAACCAGGTTGTGACCTTGGCAGACATGAAAGGACGTGAGTGTGCTGGCGCCAGTAGAAAGCATATTCTTCAATTACTTTTTTTAATTTTTTTTAATATTAAACGTGGAATTATTAATTCTATTTTATTGTTAAAAATATCATTTTTAAAAAATAACATAATTAATAAATAAATTCAAAACTGTCGTAGACCGATAATATTATTTTAAAAGAACTGTATAGTCCTCCCTCCGTTCTTAAATATCAATCGTTTAAAATTTTTGTACAGGAATTGAGGAAATTATTAAATAGTTTAATATGCGTATAAATTAATTGTACAAGACTAAAATACCCTTATTTAATATGTATTGGGAATGAAAAACACTTAGCCTTCACCAAATCTAATATATTGAAAAATTAAAGGTAAATTTAAAAGAAAAAATATTAATTATACTTTGTTTCATTAAACGATAAATATTATAAAATAAAAAAAATTATATAAAACAACATATATTTAAGAACACAGTAAATAATAAACAACTCCAAAATAGTCCAATCCATTAAATTTTGAAGAGTCACGTGCTCTAAGGGAAGGCAATTATTATTTCACCCTTCTCCAATATTATTGTCCTTGTTTTCTGCTCAAATGAAACCAAAATAGCAAAAAGCCAAGCATTGAATTGTTTTTGTCACTATCACTCCACTAGTATGGCTTATTCATTTAATGCATAATGTCCTCTCAAACCACTGTAGCCAAAGCTTGGTACCAAATTTAAATAGTTTTTTTTTTGGTTTTTTATTTTTAATTTTTTTTGGAACAGTATTTGTTTTACTTTTTTATTCTATTTTCCCGGATTTATTACAATCTTTTTAAATATATATATATATATATTTATATGTAAAACTAAGTGTATTATTGTTATATATTAATATGCATTACATCACTTTTTGTAAATATTGGATAAATATGGTTTAGTTTCTGCAATAAGAAGCATTCTGGCAAAACTTGTCACAAGTATGGGTGTTCATCGTATTTTATGAATAGAAATTATGGTATTTTATCTTGTTATTCAATATTTTATAGGAGAATTTTTTTTGGCCTACCCTATCCAATCAAGTGTAGTATTCTTATCCGATTCGGTCCAAAACAATCGGGTAGGAAGTTAGGTAGAAAATCGGGTGAACACATATTTTTTAGTTATTAATTTTTGAATCATTTTAACAATTTAATTGAGTAACCCGCACCAATTAACTAACACAATAAATCATAACCATCAATAAAATATTAAGGTTTCTAGATTTTTGAATTTTAATTTTTAGGAATTAAAAAAAATATATATATAATCGGTAAGGTAGGGTAGGAATACAAAAATTTTATAGGTATTTCGTATTTTTGTCCGATTTTTTGTGAAATATTAAAAGATCTTTCGTTAGCCTATCCAATTTTTTCGAATAGCTAATCAGTAACGTTAGGTAGGGTAAGATAAGATCAAAGTTTATGAGTAATCAAAAATTTAAACACCTCCAGTAACAAAGTGAAAAAAAATCATAATTAAGAAACTAGGAGTCGGCAAAAATTTTTATAGAAATATTTTTGACCTTCCTTGTGCAAAAACAAACCTTAAAAAATTTCCAAAAAAATACTTTAAAAAATATTACCAAAGCATAACTAAATTCTCCATGATATTTTTAGTGCAACCTACTCCATTAAACACAAGTAATTCTTTTGTGTTGACATGGCTACAAAATGTGGTGAAGGGTTCGTTTTTTATTTATGGTGTGAGATCCTTCTAATGCATTTGTTCTTTCAATTTCTATATTAATAGATCACTTATCATGTATTCAAAAGAGACCCATAATATATAGATAGATCTCGCACTCATTAATGATGGATGACCTACAAAAAAAATAAAAATAAAGAGAATATATATTAAAACGGATTTGAATCTAATTTTTATCGCTTCCAATGATAAAAAAAAACCTTTAAAGATTGGCCATGGCAATTTGACTGAGGTTAACTCCGTCAGCACACCTTTCTTTTGTTGAAATCCTTAAAAAAGGTCTCTCATGTCGATATTTGGAATCGAGTGAGTTTTTTTTCCATGTTATTGTCCTTCTTTACCCATCCCTCACATCACATTTCTTCATTGTCAAGATATAGAAGCACTAAACCATCCTTTTATCTATAAGGTTATACTCTCTCACTCAAACACCTAAGTCTGTCAATGAATCGGATTATAATCTGAATTCAAATTCAATCAGTCAGATATAGATTGATAATTTTTATCGATAATTTAAATTTGAATTCAAATCCGATATATTATATTTTACGGATTCGGATTTAAATATACTTATATCCAATTCGATTGTGAGTTGATCCGAATTATTTATATATTTTTATATAAAAATTAAAGAAATTAATTGATTATTTGAAGAAATTTAGGTATAATTTGTTAAAATTTAGTTATTTGGATCGGATCAAATTTCGAATAACTAATGAACTCGGATATAAACCACAAAAATAAAATCTATTGAATTATTGAATCAGCTTTTAAAATTAAATTTAAATTCACATCAGTCAAAATTCAAAATAAACTCTGACACGCCTAGCTACACTCCATCTACCAATATCATTGAGTAAAATTAAAACAATAGATAATACGGAGGATTTAAATCCAATTGATTGGACCCAAGAAACACAACTTTTCCTTTTACACAGATTTATGCCATGTGAAACTCCTGATTTGTGCAAAAAAGAAGTGGCCCCTTCAACAGTTCCCAGTCCGTTATCGTTCAAACTTGTCTACCCTCCATTCCACTGGCTATATATATTTCCTCCTTCGGATTTCCTTTTCCTCACACCATTCCTTTTCTACTCATACAAATTTTCCTCCCTCTCCTTCCTCTTCTCCACCTACTTTCCTTTCCTTATTTTCCTTTCTTCGACTTCAACAATGGCATCTGGGTGTAATGTTTGGTGTATAGTTTCCACAGTACTGTTGTTGTTTCTGAATTTGAAACCTTTGGTTTGTGGTGAACCACAAGTCCCTTGTTACTTCATTTTTGGAGACTCATTGGTGGATAATGGCAACAACAATGACCTTTTGACTCAGGCCAGAGCCAATTATCCTCCCTATGGAATTGATTTTCCCGATGGTCCAACTGGGAGATTCACCAACGGCCGGAATATGGCCGACATTTTGGGTCTGTTTCTTATCCACCCCCTTTCTCCCACTTAACTTCATCTATGGGAAAGTTATACGTTGACCATTGAAAGAGTAAATTACATTTTGCTCCCTGAATTATTATTTTTTACTTTTTACACACTCAACTATAAAATTTCTCGCATTGTACCCTAAAACATCAATTTCATTCTATATCACTTTAATACATAATGACAAACTTGAAATTATATCAAATGAGGGAGAAAAATCTCAAAGAGTTTCCCACCAAGTGCTTAGTAGACAGTACCACTTTATTTTACCTCTTTTGCAATCAAATGGTTGCTGGGAAGAAAAAGAAGATTGGTTAGAAGAAAAAAATTTGGAGCTTAGAAAAGGTAAAGGTATGAATGAGTATTTTTCTTGATTTTTGATATACACATGTGTAATTGACACTTGCTTATTAGCAATACAAAGTTACAAACCACTCATATGTGCATTTACCGTAAAAAAATTGACAGTCGTTATCTATTGGAATGATATAAAATAAAATTAATTTTTTAAGATACAATGCAAGAATTTTATAATTAAGGGTGCAAAATAAAATAAAGATAATAATTCAAAGAGGTAAAATATAATTTACCCCCTTTAAACTATGGTGTTTCCACTTGGTATTGCCTCATCATTGTCATCAACTATTATGTTCCTCACAAAACACCGTTACCAAATTCCCATTACACCCATGATGAACTATTTGATGATAACAAACATTTGGGTGATGTTAATAATTCAATAGTTTAAGGGTGAAGTGAGCAGTTCAAAGTTACTAAAACTAGAATAATCATTAAATAATCAACTGCAACTTTGATATTTAGGTTTTATATATAAGTCACAAGTTTCATGAAGTTTCTGAAGTTTAATGGTAATAGTTGATAGCCATAACTATGATACTGATTGAAATTGAACACTCAATGGTCACAGCTGAACTTCTAGGTTTTGATGATTACATTCCTCCCTTTGCAACTGCAAGAGGCCAGGATATTCTCAAAGGTGTGAATTATGGATCTGGGTCAGCTGGAATTCGAGATGAAACCGGACAACAACTGGTATTCCCCTGACCTTATAACATCCCCTGAATTCGTATTGTACAATATTTTTCACTTTTTATTAATGGTCAGCAAAATACTCAAGGCTTGATGAGCAGCCCTGATGACCCGACAACCCACCGGACTAATTGCGTTCTAGGCAGAGTCGTGGGCAGACCATCAGCCTGGTGGGTTGGGCATGAAAGTTTAGGATCGGATATCCCAATAGGCTATAACCCAGTAGCCCAGTTAAGGCCCATTTAAGAACCATGCTGAATTTTAACCCGTTAAAACCTCATTGGGCTAGCTCGTGTTTCAATTAATAAGCCCAAGGCTTGGGCTTGCTGCCAATGGTTACTTTTATTAGCTTTTAGCGAAGAAAACTATTTCATCGCTAAAACGAGAAAATGTGACCACAATCAAAACTCTTTCAACTACGAATGTTGTTTTGGTGACAACCAGATGAATTTTTTTGAGGCTGAGTTTTGGTCGCTAATTCTCTATTTTCAGGGACGATATTTTTATTGGTCGCCAAATATTTTAATATTTGTTGATGAATTATTTACTTTCAGCGATGAATTTTTTTGATACTAAAAAACAAGCGAGGCTTTAATGCTTGTTGAATAACATGTATCGATTAAAACTTCATGCACACTTCACCAAACGACATGAGATGTGTATGGGTTACCATGCAACCGTTCTCCGATCTTGCAACACCCCCACAAACTTTGACTCTATTGTCTTACCACAGGGTGCTCGGATCAGCTTGAATGCGCAGTTGTCAAATCATAAAATCACAATTCGGCACATTGCTACCTTACTAGGGAGTAAAGCTTTAGCAAAAGAGTACCTAAGCAGCTGCTTATATACCGTTGGAATGGGCAATAACGACTATCTCAACAACTACTTTATGCCACAGTTCTACCCAACAAGCAGCCTATATACACCAGAGCAGTATGCCAAAGTACTTGTTAAACAATACTCTCAACAGCTAAAGGTCAGTAGTATAAGAGTTTTTATCTCATTTTCTAAGGATAAATTACACTTTTACCCTCTCTACTACGTCCCCTGTTTCACAGTTCCTCTCAACTACCAAGTTCTAAAATTTCATCTCCCGATATTGTTATTGGTTTCATATTATTCCCTTAGTTATCACTTTTCTTGCATTGCCTCCCTGACTATATATGGTAATTGTTTTTACATTTATCATACCCTCGATATAGATATTGGAAATGCATATTATAGTAAAACTTTTGGACGTTTTTGGTTCAAAACATGTCAGACGTATGGTTTTAAAGCAAAGTGAGATCTGTAGAATTTTAAAATGAAAGAGAGGTTGACAATAAAATAAATGAATAATGATAGAAAAACGAAACACAAAGAATTAAGTGATTCGTAAAATTGCCTACATCCATGGATATAATGTCCTATGAGCTACATCGATGTATTATTGAATGTGATTGATTATATGAATCTCAATCATTTTTATAGGATAAGAATTACACAAGATAAAAATAAATCACACATTTCTATCATCATCTGTATTTATCTAAACAAATCCAGATATCGATGAAATATCTATTTGGATCCTATTGTATCTCTACTTAGATATTGATGGATAATTTTTTTCTGATTCTATCGTGCAACTTGTCCTTTTTTAAAAGAACAATGCTATGTAACTCATATCTGTAATTTAAATTTATATCCCAAATGAAGGAGGACCATTGAATCAATGGGTCCCATTTAAAAAAATTGATGGGACCCACTTATCCAATGATCTCCTTTATTTGGGATGCAAATTTGGGTTATAAATTTGAGATACATATTATTTCTCTTTTTAAAATTTTTTTTTTGAATTTCTTGTTTACATGTTCTAAAGGGGTCTTTAAGGTGGTATTTACTGCTATTTTCTTTATTTTTTAGACTTTGTACAAGTATGGAGCAAGAAAAATAGCTGTTTTTGGAGCTGGTCAACTGGGTTGCATTCCAGAAGCCTTGACTACCTATGGCACAAATGAATCTTCATGTGTGGAAATGATGAACAGTGCAGCCCAACTATTCAATGACAAACTCGTGCTGCTTGTTGATGACCTCAAGAACAAGCTAACTGATGCAGAATTTTCCTATATTGATGCATCTGGTTCTTCATCCCAGGTTTCTCCGTCTAATGGTATGTTACTTCAACTTTTCTACATGGGAAAATTATATTTTGTTAATTATGACGTAATCACACTTTACCCCTCAACTGTTGACTTTTTAACGTTGCCCCCCTCAACTAATTGAAGTTGTTTCACATTGCTTCCAAATTAAACGTTCATTGTGTTTTGGGCAGAAATGTTGTAGGTGTAGTAAAATACGCGCTTTTTAACCCTAAAAGATAGTTTAAATGGTAACAGAGAAGAGTTGCAAACTCAGACATTTTGAGTTCGAATCTTGATAATTCCTTGGGGCCAAGTTATTAGAGTTTTATCCCTCATGAATACTCTAGTCCCAGCATGAATGACCTGCCTTTAACCGGACCAGGGAGAAAATTAGTTGAGATACACGTAAGTTGACGCAGACATTCCTGACCATTAAACCAAAAAAAAACGTGTTTTTAAGTTCTTAAATGGTGCAATGTGAGGAATGTAATAATTCATGGGGGGTAATGTGAGACCAACTGGAATAGTGGCAAGTGCATAATTTGTGAATCGTGATAGTTAAGGGCATAATTAAGAAGATCAAAATCTAATTTATCCTAAAAGGCCTTTTTTGCTGCTTGTGTAACCACCGCACATAACTAGAGTCTCGGGAGTTGCTTTTTCAAAAATCATAAATTAATCAGATCAAGTTACGACTTGGTGGAATCGATCCATTTTTTTTTTAATCTCATTAAGTCTAATCATTTCTATTTTTCGATAAGTTACTGAATTCGATACCTTAGAACTAATTAAATTCAGATTTCAATTTCAGATTTTACAGTAGCAGACAGTCCATGCTGCAATGTATCGACTACTTTGGGCAAAGGTCAATGTATTCCTCGGCAAGTTCCATGCAGTAATCGCGACGAGTTCGTTTACTTCGATGGATATCATCCTACTGAGGCTGCAAATACACTCATCGCAACAATTGCATACAATGCCATGTCTGGTCTACTATCCTGTGGAGCCTCCTGCATTAGCAGCCATGGAGAAAAATCAGACCTCCATGGCATTTCACTGTCTACCACAAGGGCAAAGTTTGCCGCACAATGAACTAGCCAGTGACTCAATATGTTCTGCAATTTTAAGCAATGTTATTTAATGGACTGGGATGAAATACTCAATAAGCTAGCATATTAAGTTGTTTAAGTCATTCCTAAACTAGTGAAATTCAAACCAGGAATTTTGAAGTGAGGGGGCCTACTAGAAAATATTATAACTTTAATGGCCCAATAAAAATAAACTTAATATTCTCTCACTAATTTGGTGTGTAGAGTTTGATTTATATACAGAATAAAGATTCATATTCTCAGATGGCATGAGACACACCATTAATAGAATTGTAGTGCAATGTTTTGTCATAAGTCTATCTTGACTACATAAGACTGTCTAATTTCTCGAATTGTTACACAAGTACTTTGTATTGAATGTGACCGTTATTGAGGTTATTAGTTTTTTACTGACTAAACAATAAATAAATATTTCATTGTTTTTGAATGTTACTATTTTTTATTTTTAATATTATATATATATAATATATATATAAAACTTATATATGGATATAGATAGACAAGAGAGGAAAAATTTTAATGTTAATCAAACTCTTAACATATATATAAATATAGATAGGTATGAGAGAGAAAAAATTAACTTCTTTTCAAGGAATGATATTTTTGAGATAATAAAAAAAAGTTGATTTAAGTCATTATATATAATTTTAAACATGAACTTAGCCTATTATAAATTTCCTTATAGGACTTATTTCCAAACAAATACATTTAAGGGGACTCACTTCCAATTTTCACTATAATTAATCTACGTCAAAAATTTAACTTTACAAAAAATTTAAGTCCTATAAAAAGGCCTCAAAAAATTTAAGTTGAATCAAAATTTTAATTTTAATAATTTGGGCTCATGATTCAACCAATAATATTATAAAATCAAAAATCAAAAGTTAAAAAAAAAAACTAAATGTATAAAAAATTTATTCAAAAGTCAAAGTTATATTTATCTCACATTTACTCTCTTCTGGTAAAAAA
>CAUOFW020007798.1:0-19819 GCA_963454935.2 Ilex paraguariensis
AATGTCATATTGGCAATGTTGTCTGTTATATTTGTGTGCATTGCGGACAAATAATTTCATAAGAGACATGTGTTGGAAGGCACCAGGAAGTTGGGCCTTGCATAGTAACAAGTATGTATTTTGCTTCTAACAATTGGTGATCAACTTTGTTGACCAATCCTGCTAGGCTTTCTTGCTTGCACATATGATTGCAAAATTTGAGGTTATATGGGTATTGATTGGTAGATTATTGAACCTAGAGTGGAAAAGATTCTCTTATGCTTTGGACCCGGTTCTTGCAGAATTGAGAGTTCTGTCACAGCCGCCTGCAGCTCTCCCATGTCTTGTGAATATTACTCTTCCGTGAATAAATCAATATTTGGGTCATTTTACGTGTTCTGATGGAAAGGGTGGAAATACGTGATTGCCTTGTTGAAATCTTTCGTGACGTCCTGTTCTCTTATGAAACTGATTAATGTAACCTTCTGCATCACCATTTGTTTTTGAGATCTATTTACCTTGATTAGGTTTTTGCTCGATGGTATAGAGCGCCTGAGCTGTTGTTTGGTGCAAAACAATATGGTCCTGTTGTGGATGTTTGGGCTGCAGCTTGTATATTTGCTGAACTACTCCTACGCCGGCCTTTCTGCAGGTGAATACAGACATCATATCAAGCTTTGATTTTTGAAAATGGTTATTGGTGCTTTAAAACACCCTAACAACATTGTTATGATTTTCTCATTTATCTGTGCTGGTTTAGCTGTCATAGTTTGATACCGCACTGAACACTGTTAGGTGATTATACTTCATTCTATTATTATTCTATCTTTTCAAGCATTTTTCTTTCCAACACTTTTTTTTGTTGTTTTTTTTTTCGAACCTTTTAGGGGTTTGGATGGGTTTGGGATGTTTTGTGATAGGGTGTGTGCAAAGGCTTCTTTATGGTAGATGTTTCTTGGCTGGCTAGCATTTGCAACATTTCTATCCTTTCTTTTGGTGGTTGAGGGGGTCGTTGTGTTTGGAGTGATGTGGTGGATGCAATACGTTTTGGCAATGATCTTTTCGGATCTGCTCTTGGTGGTGCACCTGTTACTGGGTTTTATTGCCAAATTGAGAGATTTAAGGCTCATTGTTCACTTGGTGATCCTACACAATATGGCTTGACAATATCATAGATACGGAAACCGTGATACCCAATCATCCTCAAAACAGCCACACGGTTCCGTTAGAGTTCTTTTATATATATTAGTTATAATGGTTCAGTGTAAGGGTAGTAGTATAATTATTCTCAATCACTGTCTGATATAAAATCGAGAGTGTAGGGCACATTGCTGGCACTTCAAGATTATTATTCTTCAGCCATCTTCTCTCTTCTTCTTTTCTCTCCTTATTTCTCAAACCCTAATACTTGTGTTACGGATTCAACTTGGTATCAGAGCACATTATCTTGCCCAAAACAAAAAAAAAAAAAACCTCACAACCCAAAAAAAAAAAAAGAAAAAGAAAAAAATCCTGTCTGTTGCTGATGTCATCATCGGTTACAGTGACAACTTGATGATGTCAGCCTTCTTTGACGATTGAATATGCCAGGAAGATCGACCGGCTTGCTGGTCTTTATGATAATTTTTGCCCAATTTTTTGAAGCCATTTGGATTGTGTTTCTATTTTCAAATGATTTTCTGAAAAAAGGCTTCGATTTTGCAATCTGCTCTCCCAGACCAATCGGAGCTGTTTTGACACCTCATTCCACACCTGAGAGGTGCGACTAGGGCCTAGGTGGTCAGTTGTGGTTGACCCACGCCCTGTTGAGTGGTTTTTTGTGGATTGAAGGTGTGGGCTGTGCTGTATGTACTCTTTGGCTTGACTGTTTGGGTTCGGACACTGTGAAGGGCTGCTGTGAGGCTTGGGTTCCTTATTTTTGGTGTTGTGCTTGACATCGTCTTCCTCTGGTGGCTTGCAAAGAGACCATCTCTGTTGCTCTGTGGTGACCTCCTCTGACATCGTTTTCCTTTGTGGTGTTTTTGGTGTTGTGCTTGACGCTGTCTTCCTCTAGTGGCTTGCAAATAGACCATCTCTCTTGCTTTGTGGTGTTTTCTTGTTGGGTTTTTTGAGACTTGCTGTGTGGTTGTGTTTTGGCCTTAGTGCTTGGACAGTTGCTGTGTAATTCTCTTGGTCTCTGCTGGTTGGAATTTATTTATTTTCCATGGCTGCTCTCATTCTTGACAATAGCAAAAGTCCCGTTCAAGAACTCTAACAGATTCAAAACTGGGTGAGTTTGCGACCCAAATCACCCAAATTGTAACTTAAACCCCAATCAACCCCACGATTAATGTAATCCCTGAACGTTACCCTAACCCAAACTGTAATCACATTTTCTTTAAATTGTTGATATTTAAAGTCATATTTTGAGTTGTGAGTTGAATTTTTTTGTAATTCAAATATGCAACTGCTACCTTTTATTGTTTGTAACTAGTAGTCAGTACGTTGTCTTAGTTTATGTTTGGCTTTGGAACTCTTATTAGAAATATAATGTATTTGTTTATAAACTATATGGATGTGAATGTATAATTTATTTAATTTATATATGAACCATGACCCAAAATAACGCACCAATTGAGATTTAGTCTCTGGCACTGCATGTCGGAGAAGGTTTCGTCCCCGTATCAGTACCCATATCACGTACCAATTTGACCCATGTTCCAGACAATGTGCAGTATTATAGTAGTTATGACTAGGGGTAATCCGTACCTGAAGGCATGGTGTAACGTAAGTGAGAAATGATGGATTTGAGAAGGTAGAAATTCAATGTGAATAGTTTTGAGAGGGATGTTGGAGACCGGTAGATGAGTTTATTTGAGATCGTCGAATGAACTTATTGAAGTCTGTCCTATTTAATATTATAGAATTGACACAAATAAAAGTAATATTCTATAATATTTAATATTCTTACAAATTCTATATTTTACTCATTTTTGGCTATATATTTCATAATTTTTGAATCAAAGGAAGCTCCAACAAATCATACCAATACTCTAAGGAATCAATTTTAGTTTACTAATTTTAACAGATTTGGTATGGACTTTTTTTTTTGTTCTAGTACCTAACTTGTTTGACCAAATTAATTTTTTTTTCATATATCATTACGGTGGGCCCAATTAAGAATATCTAAAAAAAATATATAAAACATATATAACTAAAAAAATATATATCAGGGTGGTTCTACACTCCTCCTCTATCCGCCAATACCACATAGAGAGAGAGAGAGAAACAGAGTGAAGAGTGAGAAAAGGGAGGTAAAATTTAATGTGAATGATTTTTAGAGAGATGTTGGTGGTTGTTGGATAGGTTTATTTGAGACAGTCAAATGAACTTATTAAAGTCTTTTATATTTTATATTATAGATAAATTCACGAAATATAATAGAATTGACTTAAAAAAATATTAATTTATATACATGTAATCAAAATTGAACATTAATTTATATACATATAATTAAATCGAGTCAAATTTAATATAAATTAAAAATCTAATTTATCAAAAAGTATATCGCCAAAATATGTTCTATCAAAAAAAGTTCTACAAATATCATTTATAAAATATTATTTTTTTAATTAGTATAAATTATTAATTTATAAGAATATATTAGCGTTGGATTTTCTTAAGAGATAAAAAAAACTAGTCTTGAACTTTTAATTCAAGATATGTGTAAGACATGTTAGTTTGAGATAATTAATTAAATAAATAAAATTAAAATTAATTATATTCAATACAAATGTGTTAAGTAGTGCCCTTGTTTTTTTTATTTGTTAAATTGATGAGTTTTTTTTTAATCAAAATGTTGTTATTATGTCTTATAAAAATTCAAATTGTTACACAATATATATGATATTAATGGCAAATTTAACTCATTTAATTATAATGTTAATGAATGTCCTGTGTTCCAAGATTAGCTGTTATCATTGACTGATTGAGAAAAAAATATTAAGAAAAAAATGGCAATTTATTGACCTTTGGATGAATAAATTTGAGATCATAGGATGTGTTTAAATTTAGTCATAATCGTTGACCGGTTGGGGGGGAATATTAATGGAAAAAAAAAGGTAATTTCTTGACCGTTGGATGAATGAATTTGAGACTGTAGGATGAGCTTGTTGAAGTCGCCCTATTTTATATTATAGATGACTATGCCATTTTCTCCCCTTGAGCATGACTATGAAAGAAATTTTTTTTAGTTGATTTTTTCTTGACTAAGTTAAAGCATCTGTTTTTTGGGCATTTTCTTCGCCACACTCACTCTTGGATTCCACAAAGTTGAAGAAGGATTCATGGCCAGTCACCTTGTTGACAGTTATCAATCACCATCTTATATACATAATTGTGTGCTTGGATTTTTCTTCGCAATTGCATTAACTGATGTAAGGCTTAAATGTTTGGCTTGTTTAGAGCTTGAAGTCCTCCATGTATATACTGCCTTCTACTTTTGCTTTATTAATTTGTTGTGGAAAATGTCGTTATGAGGAATACCTCCCACACAATAATAATTCCTTTTAATCTTTCTTTATCAAATAATTAGGCATGTTAAGGATTTGATAGTTTCTCCTTTTTGGTGTATTGGTTGGGCTACACTAAGCCCTCTCCTAGCCTTTATGAATGCGGAATCCAATCCCAAGGAAACACCGGAAAACTCAAGTACGGTAAATATACTATGTTTATGGCATTTGGCAGCATTCTAGAGGTGCTTCAAGGATGGAGTTGATGCCACACCAAGCAGTAGCTTTTTACTTTATGAGCACCTAGGCAGTATGGATACGGACACAGAGATATGACAAAATTCGAATATATAGGGCACGAATACGGTAAGGATACAACTAATTAAAATAATATAATAAATTTCTTAGATAATAACAGAATGATATAATATATTAAAGACAAAGCATATTTTATAATAATGTTAATAATAAAACCTAATAAATATTAATTTTGATTAAAATTGAAGTAGATCAAAATAAACATCCACTGACTAGATTCACTATTCAGGACACTTCTAGTCGTATTGAATATGTGCCCGACACTACCACGACATAGAAAGCCAAGAATGTTTTCATTTCATTGTCAGTAAATAAACGTAGAAATGCTGAAAACAATGAAAGAATGTATAAAAACGGAGACATCTTGGAGATTATGTTCAAATACTTTCTAATGAAATTGTTTATTATCCTTTCGGAAAAGAGTTTGTTTAGCATATATTAGTTATGTAGTAATGCTCTAAAATTTTCTGGCGGAAGTGTAATTTTGTATGTTTGTTGGCTTTTCGTATATTGGCTTCTATGGATGCCTTAGCAGGAGAGTAGATGCCTGATTTTTATGGAACAATTTTTTTGATTGGGTTTTTTTTTTTGATATCCAATTTATTTGGTTTTTACTCTTTGAGTGAAGAATTGAGAGCTTTTTATGTATTTGTTGGTTAGTTATACTAGTTTGTTGATATTTTGTAAAACTTTCCTTGTCCCAACGAATGAGATGGGGTGTTTGGCTGTGTGGAAGTTAAATGATTAGTAATTTGGGAGACGTTTATTTTATCAGTTCTAAAAATTTCTCAAAAGTCTGATTTTATCTTCTTTTAAGCCATTAAGTTAAATTAAGGGACTTTTAAGGCCTTTAGTCCAATCTAACTGAATCCTTTTTTTTAATTACTAGTATATCTTTTTGTTTCTCTTCTAGGCCACCTTTCCCTTTCTTCACCTCTACACTTTTTCTCTCTTCTCTTCACTCCCCTTTCTCTTCTCCCTCACCCTCTTGTTCTTGTTATGGATCAAAACCACGTTATCTATAAATATTTCAATCTAGATGCAAATCACCATTACAATTTTTTCTGAAATATGTGAGCAAAATTCCAAATGGCACAGTTCAAATAGGAGTAAAAATTAAACTTAATGACAGACACGTGGTAGATGTCATTGACACACACACAAACCTCTATCTATCTCTCTATATTCGATGTAATCTTCAGTTATGTTCAAAGAATACGAAAGTAAGAGAATCTAGTGTTACATTGATACAACTTTGATTTTGTGTTTGAGGCAAGTTTTAGTGGTTTGATTTTTGTGATGATAATAAAATTGTTGTGTGGTGTGATAGTGAAATGAGTTGTTTCTTTATCCAAGATAGTGAAATTGTGGGTGTTTCACTATCCACGACTTATTATTGTCTTGGGATGAATTTCACTGTCAATTAGTTTCTTCCCTCTCTTTTTGTAAGTGCTTGATAGCTTCTCTATATGAATTTAGATCTAATTCATTGTTTTTGGTGTATTTCACTATCAAATTTGGTAGCTGGTGATATTAAAATTAGAAGGCCAATTTGATTGTCCAATTGCAATGAAAACTATATGTCATTGTCACAATTTAGATAGTGAAATATGCCTAATTTTACTATGTTAGGTGTATTACACTGTTCAATTTGGCTAGTAATACTGAAAATAAATCTAATCAAACTCATAGGCCAATTTTCACTTTTTTTTAGCGTATTGCACTATTCAATTTGGTTAGTGATATTGAAACTTAATCTAACCAACTAGTGAAGTTGTAAAACCATTAGGGTTTGACAGAGAGAGACAGAGAAGAATAGGAGAAAAAGATCAAAATAGGGTAATGTATTAGGTTACACAACTACACCATGTTTATATATACATATGGACTCAAGGACTAAAATACCCTTATTCTATAAAATAAAACATAACGTAACACACCCCTTCAAGTTGGTGTATAGATATCCCTCATGCCCAACTTGCAAACAATGGGGTGAAAAACTTTACTACTATATCCTTTTGTGAAAATATCGGTTAATCGATCTTTTGATTTCACAAAAGACATGCAAATTAAACCCTTATTTAACTTCTCTTTGATGAAATGCCGATCAATTTCAACATGTTTAGTCCTGTCATGTTGAATTGGATTATGAGCAGTGTTAATAGCAGTCTTGTGACAAATATAGTTTCATTGGGCCATCATCGTGAATTCCCAGCTCTCCCAGTAATGTTTGGAGCAACATAAGCTCATAGATTTCATGTGACATTGCTTGGTATTCAGCTTTTGCACTTTACCTGGCCTGCCTGGTTCTTGCTTCGCCATGTGACTAGATTTTCTCCAATCAAGGTGCAATAACTTAAAGTAGATCGTCTATCATCCACTGAGCTAGCCTAGTCTACATCAATAAATGCTTCTAACTTCAACTGACCATTATTAGAGAATATGATCCCTTTTCCTGGATGTGACTTGAGATACCTCAATATGCGATATATAACTTCAAGATGAGAAGTTCGGGGATCATGCATAAATTGACTAACAACACCTACTGCGTAAGTAATGTCTGGGTGAGTATGTGAGAAGTAAATTAATTTTTCCACTAGTCTCTGGTATCTCTTTTTCTCTATTTTCTCACCAATACCACCACCCAGTCGATGGTTAACTTCAAAAGGACAATCTTTAGTTATGCATCCCAACATCCCCGTTTCTTCAAAAAGGTCAAAAACATCCTTCACCTAAGACAAAGATATCTCTGTCTAATCTAGTAATTTCAATTCCAAGAAGATAGCTTAATGGACCTAAGTCTTTAATTTCAAATTCTTTGGCCAATTGAGCTTTCAATTTGATGATTTTATGCTCATCATTTTTAGTTATTACTATATCATCCACATATACAATAACAACTGTAATATTTGCCATCAACTCGTCTAATGAACAAGGTTTGATCTACTTGACTTTATTTATATCCAAATTTCAGTATAGCTTTGAGAAATCTATCAAACCACGCTTTAGGAGATTGATTCAACTCATAAAGAGATTTCTTCAGCCCACACACCTTTCTTCTAGTCATCGGAGATGAGAAACCTGGAGGAATCTCCATGTACACTTCCTCCTCCAAATCTCCATAAAGAAAGACATTTTTTATATCCAATTATTGCAAACTCCACCCCAAATTTGTTGCATAAGAGATAAGAGCACGTATGAAGTTCATCTTTGGCACAGGAGCAAAGGTCTTTTGGTAATTAATACCATATGTTTGATTAAATTCCTTAGCAGCCAGCCTAGTTTTGTACCTCTTGATTGTCCCATCAGTTTGTTGTTTGACAATAAATATTCATTTGCACCCAACTGCCCTTGCTCTAGGTGGAAGAGGAACCAATTCCTGTGTGTCATTCTTTTTCAGGGCTTCATTTACTCTATCATCGCTTCTCTTCATTTACGATTAGTGAGTCTCTTTTTAACCAAGAAGAATAGACACAGAAGACAAGAAGGAAATAAAAGCACGATAGAATGGAGACAAGGAATCATAAGAGATAAAGTTAGAGACGGGATGTTGAGTATAAGTTCGAACACCCTTTCTGATTACAATAGGAAGTTCAGAGTCATCAACAATTGGTATTCACAGTAGGAGTAACATTTTGAGATTCATTACTTGATAAATCAGTGGAGGATGGAACCGGAGTTGAAGAATCCAACTGTTGTGATGGCACTTGGCTAATCTGTATTTTTTTACGTCGAGAATAAGTCTTCAGATTAGCATTGTCACGATTAAGACTCGAGGGTAGACGATTAATAAGTTGCGGTTAGTACTGCCTCCCCCAAAAAGGACTGAGGGACATTCATAATGAACAATAATGAATATGCAACCTCAAGGAGATGGCTGGCCTTTCGCTTTGCAACATTGTTTTGTTTAGGGGTGTCTTCACACGAGTGGTTTGGTAGAAAATGCCATTCTCATTGAGGTAAGAACAAAATTCTCCATCAATATATTCAGTTCCATTGTCACTTCGAAGAATTTTTATTTTTGCATCAAATTGGGTACTCATTATTTTGTGAAAAAGATCTAAAGCATGAGGAAACTTCATATTTAGTTCGTAGTAGGTAAACCCAAGTGAGACGAGAATAATAATCAATAAAAGTGATAAACAAGCGATAGCCAGAGATAGACACAACACAAGAAGGGCCTCACACATCAAAATGAATAATGACAAAAGGAGTAGTGCTTTTATTATTAATACTTAGATAAGATGAACGTTTATACTTGACAAATTCACAAGTATCACAAACAAAAAATTGTCTATTACATTACTTCACTAAACTAAAAAAAGATGGTCTAAGACACCAAAGGAAGAATGCCCTATACGCCTATGCCACTAATTTAAGAACTGCAAAGTTGGTCCATTATCTACTTGGTGAGAAGAAGCTTCAACATCCAAAAGATGTAGACTACCATATGCTCTACCACTGCTAATCGTTTTTTTTTATTTTAGTTTCTAAAATATGCAATGAGTAGGAAAAAAGGTTTCTGAACAATTCAAAGATTTTGTAATACTACTAATAGACAACAAATTCGTAGAGAAATTTGGAACATGGAGAACAGAGGAAAGTATCCAGGTGGACGAGCAATCGATTGAACTTTTCCTCGAAATAGAAGATAAAGATTCATCTGTCACTTTGACTTTTTCCCTACCTGAATATGTAGAATAGGAAGAAAACAGACTAGAAGAACTTGTCATATGATTAGTGGCTCCAGAATCTATTATCCAATGAGTGTATGAGGATAACGCAATAAACACATTAACAGATATACTTGTATGAGCAAAGTTAGAAGAAAAAGTATGATTAAGAGCTGAGGTAGAGGAAACATCAATCCGAGCTATCAAACACTTGAGAGTTTGCATCTCATCTTGAGAGAAATGAGAATGAGCAGATTGAGATGGAGTCTTTGAAAAGTAAGTCATATGTGCATGTGATCGCACATTACCACCTCGGCCACTCCACAGCCACCACCTTGGCCACGTAAAGGGCATCTAGTTAGTTTCCAACAAAACTCCCTAGTATGTTTGGTCTTTTCACAATAGTCACACTTTAAGATATCCTTAGGAATAGTGCTACCTGTCTCCGTGGACTTAGGCAAGGCTAAGCCGAAGTCACGCTGAGGGATGCAGTCAATGCAGATTGTTCCTGAGAGGGAGCATAACCATGGCAATCTTACGACTCTCCTCCTACTGAAGATGTGCATAGGTCTTTTGTAAAGTAGGGAATGGACTACAACCCAAATTTGAACCCGAATCTGATCGTACTCCATGTTAAGACTAATAAGAAAATCATACACCCATTCTTTTTCCACCATTTATTGAAATTTTATTGCATCATTAGTACACTCCACCTAAAACCCTGATAATAATCAAGCTTTTGCCATAGAGTAGTCAACTCTACACATAGTACACTGCAAGTGTCTTTTCCTTTTGATTGGTATTTCGAACTTTCTTACGGAGGTCATACGCTTTAGCATCGTTACCTGTTTGGGAATAATTGTGAACCACAACAGTCCAAATTTTATTGGCTGTATCCAAGGGTCAAAATATCGCTTCAAAACGGTCGAAACATCTGAAACTTTTCTATTTTTAAATAGACCGAAACGAATCAGTGATGAAATCGAAATTTTAATACTTCGAGGTGTTCTATAATATTTTGAAATGTTTTGTTATATTTCAATTCATTTGCACATATTTTGACCAATGTTTTGAAAAAATAATTTTTATTTTTTTTTAATTTTGTTTTTGAAACAAATCGAAACGTTTTCGAAACATGTCGAAATACTTTTGTTTCCTAGGTGACCGAAATAATGCACCGAAACGAAATTTTGATCCTTGGTTGTATCAAGCAATAGAAAACGACGATTGATAGAGGGTTGCATTGAATTAAGCAACCAGAACATAACAAAGGCATTATCCAAAGTTCACTACTTCAAGGGGGAACTAGGTTCACTGTGCTTCTTAGCTTTCAGCCAAATATCCATCCAAAGATATAGCTTGAACTAATAACAAGCAAGCTCGTGATTATGCTAGATAATTACTTCCATCTAGTTTTTCTAGACTGATTTGGAGAGAGGGGTTGTTAGCAAGAGCCCCCAAATGACTTGACCCATTCCCTCCATTACTTTTTCCCATATTAGTAAAGGTAGAGGTCACACTAGGTTCTGTCATGTTCAATTATTAACCACAAAATCACAACTAAGAGTCAAAAACCAGAGATCATAGCCCACAAGATCACAAAAAAATAAAATAAAAAATACCAAGATCTTCATAAAAACCTCCAACAACAAAAAAATATTTGTGCACTATTAGAACTAACTCTGGTGTATGGAAGTAGTCGAAAAAAAATCAGACCAAAAACAGTGAGAGAACACCACTGTCGAGGATCAACAATGGCCAAGGAACCCCTCAAATCCACTCTAACAGCCACCAGTCGCACCCTATAGAGTCAGATTGATGTGAAAAAAACCTTCTAATTTGCTGAAAATCGCATATCACACCTCTGATGGCCAAAAAACTGAAAAACATTCAAAAAAATGGAAAGCCTAATTAAACGACTTCAAAAAATTTCAGAAAAATTACCATAAATCTCAAAGGAAAGGGTCAAATCAGATGCATATTTTTTTAAAATTTACTGACATTAGTCGTTGATGTCAGCATGTCAGAAAAAGTCAACCATCACTGTTGATTGATGGGTTGAGTTCCAACAAGTTCCAATGAGTTGCATGAGTTCCGACAACCTTGGGACGTTTGATTTGGATCACAGCTGTGATACCAAGTTAAGTTGTAAAGTCGTTAGGATTTGACTGAAGAGACAGAGAAGAATAGGAGAAAAAGATCAAAATAGAGTAATGTATTAGGTTACACAACTACACCTTGTTTATATATACATATGGACTCAAAGACTAAAATACCCTTATTCTATAAAATAAAACATAACGTAACACAAACTCATATGCCAATTTTACTGTCTAATTGCAATGAAATTTTTATTTCACTGTTACAGTTCAAATAGTGAAATATGGTTAATTTCAATGTCACACTAAAAGTGGATGGCGAACTTTCACACTCATATGCCAATTCCATGGTCAATGTTTGGACAGTTGAAGTTAGACAATAAATTTTTCTACTCATACGCCAATTTGATTGGCCAATTGCTATAAAATTCCTATTTCACTGTCACATATTCGACCAGTGAAATACACCCAATTTCACTACTTTGTGCATATTTCACTGTGCAATTTGGTTGGTAATATTGAAACTCAATCTTATCAACTCCATTAATTAAACACAATTTATTCTCAATTACAACTAAAATTTTCCTTTAATTTTGTTTCCAAATTAAGAAGAAATCTCATTAACTCCATTAAATTTGTCAATTATGTCGTTCTAAAAAAAAGTAATAAGATTTGAAAAAGGTGAAGATACGTTATATATATATAGATAAAGAAAAGAGAGAAATTTAAAGAAGAACGAAGAGAGGGACAAAAGAGTGAGGAGAAAGAAATGAATTTACAGAAGAGAGAGGAAAGATAATAGAGATATGGAGAGGAGAGAAAAAAAGAGAGGAATTTAAGGAAGACAAAGGAAAAAGAGGAATTTTAAGGCAGAGAGATGAGAGTGTGGGATGGAGGAGAGATGAAAGAGAGAGAAATCTAAAAGAGAGGAGAGAGATAGAGTGGGACAAAAAATAAGAGAGAAATTTGAGGAAGAGAGGAGAGAGAAAGAGGGGATGGAAGATAGAGGAGAGAGAGTATACCTAAATTTGAGGAAGAGAGGAGGGGTGAGAGAAAGAGTGGGATGGAAGAAGATAGAGGTGAGAGAAAATCCTTTTAGTTGGGAAACAAAATCTCCCAAAATAATGTTATAGTTTTACAAAATCTCTCGTGCTTGTGAAGTAGTCAAAGAGGTGCACAGGTTGTGTTTGACGCATTGAGAAAATTGGTTATGTTATGTATGTTCACCAGACAGCTTCACCGTGATTTGTGGCTGGCCTAAAGGTCTTTAGGAGCCTAGGTTGCTGTGTGCTAACATTTTCATTATTTGAAACACTGCATAAATGTGGTGAAGCAACAAATTATTGTGTGCTCTTTCATTCAACTTCATATTGTTTGAAACCCACTGTGATAGCCTGGTAGGACCGGTGGTAATTATGTTCTAATCATGTTGTTTAGATTTCATTGTGCTCCATGTGTCATCATTTATTTGTTTCCTGTTTATCTTTGTACATATTGCTTTCTTTCCTTTTAATGTTTATTAACTTGTGCTGAACAAGTTTTTTTCTAGCATTTAATTATGATACTTTATGCTCTCTTGTTTTCCCTGGTTCTAGACTGCTTATTATATATATTTAATTCAGTGGCAAATGTTTGTCATAAGTATATCTCGTTTTTTGCTCAATGTATTGCTGACTAATGTCTAGTGTTATTGTTACCTCGAAATTTTGTTGTCTCATTACTCACTTCAAGAGTCCTTGCGTTGATTGATTATGTCTGCTCCAATAGTTTTTTCCTTGTTTGTTTATTTTCTTGTAGTCTTGACTATACTCTTTATTGACTCATAATGAATTTTGTTAGGGTAACAGTGATATTGATCAACTGGGAAAGATCTTTGCAGCTTTTGGGACTCCCAAACCATCTCAGTGGGCTGATATGGTCTACCTCCCTGATTATGTTGAATACCAGTATGTTCCTGGACAGCCTCTTCGGACACTGTTTCCAATGGCCAGTGATGATGCCTTGGATCTATTATCAAAGATGTTCATGTATGACCCCAAAGCTAGAATTTCCGCACAGCAGGCATTAGAACACAGGTATGTTTGCTTTGAGATTTAAATTTGGAAGGTTACAGTTAGTGGATCTCATTGTTTTTGTCCTTTTAGGTATTTTTCATCAGTACCACCACCTACGGAACCAGCTTTGCTTCCAAGACCTCCTCCAAAGAGGGAGTCACTTAATTCTAAGGTTTCAGATTTCAATCCACAGGAGGGTCCTACAGTGTTGTCTCCTCCAAGAAAGTCAAGAAGAGTGATGCCCATTCGTGAGAGTTTTGAAGGAAATGCACACCAAGTACATAAAACTGATGATCATGGAAATGAAATCAAACAGGCAGCTCGCGGGAGGAGTGAGCATATACCAATGTCATTAGATTTTTCTGTCTTTGAAGCGAAACCTCCAACAAGACCAACAATTAATAGGTAAAACAATATTTCTGTAACTCTAATTAGTCAGCAACCATTCTTTTGTCCCTTGCAAGCTTCAATTCACCACCTAATAAAATGGCAGTTTGCCTTGAGTATAGAGTTCAAGATGTTTAGTGTAATTATGGTCAAGATTTTCTAATGGTAAGAGTGGATAAAATTTGGCTTATAAGCAATACCTATCAGAAGGGAAAAAAAATGGTTACTCGTTGTACGGTTACGGAAGTTGGCACCTGGCAACCCAAGTGGAAGCACATTTTGCCTTTAGTTCTAGAACTAGTGAGGACACTAGTTAAAATATATTTTTTGTGAGATATTCAAATTTGTTAGACTAATGGAAGTGTATATTTAAATATATATATTTGTTGAGTGTTAAAATGCTAAGTTATGTAATATTATAAAAAAGACTTTTGGATATATTGTGATTTTCTCAAATTAATACAAAATCAAAGTATTGAGACTAATATGAACTTAAGTGTTGGTAAATAACCTGACATGCGAAAGTAAATTAATCATGTATTACATCAAACAAGGAGTTTGTTAAGTGGAGATGATTAACACAATATTAGAGAGAAACGGAGAGTGGTCAAAACTTGACCTATCTCTCATAAAATACTTTGTATTATAGTTAACTTGTAATAATACAAAAGACATATATACCTCCTAATATTTACACACAATACTCCAATACTCTTAACATTTTCCCTCAAGTTGGACCATATATGCCATATAATTCAAGCTTGGAACAAATTACAATAAAACGTGTACGACTCAATGTTTTAGTAAACATATCTGTAAGCTGATCTTCAAATCTCATAAATGGAGTCGTAATCTCTCCTTTTACTATCTTGTCTCGAATAAAATAACAATCAACCTCAATATGTTTAGTTCTCTTGTGAAACACTGGATTGACAATGATATGGGTTGTCGTCTGGTTGTCACAGAACAACTATAAAAGAAGTTGAACTGAAAATCCAATTTCCTGGAGAAAGTGTAGTAGCCATGCATGTCAACTTACTCATTGTATGTATCATTGCTCTATACTCAGCCTCAGTACTGGATTTCGCAACCACGGGTTCTTTCTTGCTGTTCCATATGACAATGTTATCTCATAAGAAAGTACAATAACTAGTGGTTGATCTTCGATCAGATAGAGAGCCAGCTCAATCAGCATCTAAGAAACCTTCTACCCTAAGGTGTCTATTAGTTCGATACAACAGCCCAAGATTGGGAGCACGTTTAAGATATCGCAGAATACGAGTAACTGTCTCTCAATATTATACTCTAGGATTTCCTATAAACTAACTTATCACACTAACTACATAAGAAATATCCAGTCGAGTAATAGTGAGATAATTGAGTTTTTCAACCAACTTGCAATAACGACTCGGATTCTCAAACACTACACCGTCATCCATCAACAATTTTTGATTCATGTCCATAGGAACATCAACTGGTCTGCCAACCAGTAAACTTGTTTCCTCTAACATGTCAAGTACATATTTCTTTTGAGATAAATAAATACTCTGTTTAGATCGAGCCATCTCAATACCCAATAAATACTTCAGTTTTTTCAAATCTTTAGTATAAAATCTGTCTTGCAGAAAGGCTTTTAACTTTGCAATTCCCTCAGAGTCATTTTCAGTAATCACAATATCATTTACATAAACCACCAAAAGAACATACCCGACATCTGTCTGTCTATGAAACACAGAGTGGTCTGTCTAACAGCGAAGGAGACCAAACTCTAAAACTGCATTTGAAAACTTACCAAACCATGCCCTCGGTGACTGTTTCAAATTATACAGAGATTTCTTTAACCGACATACACTCGTACTATAATCTCCCTGAGCAGTAAACTCAGGTGGGTGCTCCATGTATACATATTCAATCAAGTCATCATGTAAGAAGACATTCTTGACATCTAACTGAAATAAGGGTCAATCAAGATTAGCAGCCAGAAAAATCAAGATACGAACAGAAGAGATTTTGATAACATGAGAAAAAGTCTCCTCATAATCAACACCATAGGTTTGAGTGAAGTCTTTTGCAACAAGGCGGGCTTTGAGATGCTCCACAAAACCATCTTGATGAAATTTAACAATATACACCCAACGACAACCAACAGTTCGTTTACCAGGGGGTAAAGGAGCAAAGTCCCAAGTTCCATTATGATGTAAGACATCCATCTCCTCCTACATAGCTTTCCTCTAATCCAGATTAGACAATGCATCTTGTAAGTGCTTAGGTGTAGAGATATTAGATACTTGAGAGGTAAAACAAGAGAAGACAGGAGACAATGAATTATATGAAACAAAATGGGCAATAGGATGGTTAGTAACACACGAATGAGTACCTTTTCGAAGAGCAATAGGTAAAGAGTCTAATTTAACTTATGGACCTGAATCCGGAGATGGCGAGAGAGACGGTACAGAAACCTCAGTCGACGGGCGAGAACGACGAGAGTATACACGAAGTAGTGAAATAGATGGTAGTATAGTAGGTAGTGGAATATCTGACAGTAAGGGAAGATGTGGTGGTACAAGAGACAACTCAAAGTTCAGATCCAAAAGTTGAGTAGGTGTCTGAAAATATGGAACAAATTCCTCAAACGTGACATCAATACTAGTAAAGTATCATCGAAGGGAAGGACTATAGCAACGATACTCCTTCTGTGTGCAGGAGTATCCAAGAAATACACATGTTGTCCGAGGGTCAAGTTTATCGAACTCAGGGCTTAAGTTTTGAACATAACAAACACACCTAAAAACCTTAGAATGTAAGAAAAATAAGGGCTTATCAGGAAAAATAACAGAATAGGGACTTTGCCCATTTAACATAGAAGAAGATATACGATTAATAAGGTGACAAGCAGTAAGAACAGTATCACTCCAAAAATAACGAGAAATATTTATCTAGAACAACAGTGCACGGGTGACTTTTAACAAATGACATTCTTTCGCTTAGCGACACCATTCTGTGGAGAGGTGTAAGCACCTGAAGTCTGATGAATAATGCATTTTTTACTTAGATAAGCTGAAAAAGATTCAGATTCATATTTCTGAGTATTATCAGAACGTAAAATACGAATGCGACAACCATAACAGATTTTTATTTCCTTATGAAAGGTCTCATATATAGAGAACAATTTAGAAGATGCTTTCATAAGAAGCACCAGGTTACACAAGAATAATTATCCACAAATGACACAAAATAAGGATATTTATTAGATGAAATATTTTTTATTAGACCCCATACATCAGAATGAACTAATTCAAATGGACTAGATATACGATTATTGATTGTAGACTGAAATGACACACGGTGACACTTACTAAGCTGACAAGCTTCACATGACATAGACAACACATAACTAAGATTTGGGACTTGGAGCTTCAGATTCTGGAGAGAGGGATGACCAAGACGACAATGCCACTGAAAGGGGGACGATGAGGTCTGTAGAGCCCGAATAGGTGAATCAAAGTCAAAGTAATATAGCTCATCAGCTTCATGTCTTGTACCAATCTTTCTCTTCGTCTTGAGATCCTAAAACACACAATAAGATGAATAAAATGTTATAGAATAATTCAGGGAATGAGTAATCTTGCTAATGAAAATTAAACTAAAAGAAAATTGAGGAACAAATAACACAGAGAATAGGAACATATCAGGACTCAAATGAGTAGTCCCCAAACCCAAAACTTTAGAGTAAGTACTATTAGTAAGAGTAACACTGTATGTAGAAGTAGCAGGCTGATAAGTAGAAAAGATACCAGACACACCTGTCATATGGTCAGATGCGTCAGAGTCTATGATCTAGGGACTGCAGGTGGAGGACAATAAACAAGTGGAGACAGTACCTGATTGAAAAAAAGTGGCTGTGGAGGAAGATGGACTAGCCTGTTGCTGGGACAGGAACTGAACATTCTCCTCTCGTGTAATAGTAACTGATTCAAAGTCAGGTGGAGCGGGTCGAGGTACAGAGGCAACAACTGAGGTGTCATCTTGATAGGAAATTTGATTAGCAACACCAAAAGGTTTTTCATGTAAATCCGAACAAAAGTCAACAATGTGCCCTCCACGACCATAGTGAGCACAGGAGCGAGAGCCACTACGGCCCCCATGATCTACGACCACCACGATTACCATGGCTACCTCGATTACCATCAATGTGGCTATTAGGAATCACAGTGTTGAGCGATCGGTAGAGACATCATGATCAATGCCTGACAGAGTAGCAGACAATGTAGCACGCTGTAAACAAGAGAAAACCTCAAGTAGAGAAGGAAGACTGGAGTCACCCAAAATTTGAGAGTGAATAGGCTCATATTTAGGTTTCAAACCTACCAGAAATCGCACAACATTCAAATCTTCATGTTGTTTTTGCCAAATTGCTGCATTAGTAGTAAATGGATGGTAAAGCTTCATCTCCTCACAAACTCCCCAAACTTGAGAATAATAATCTTCGAGATTCAGAGTACCCTGTTCCAGGCAAACGTATTGTTTGCATACGTAATAAGCATGGGTAAAGTTCCTCGTACCAGAATACATATTAGCCAAGTGATCCTATATCTCCTTGGTAGTGTCAAGATAGAGCAGAGTAGAACTAATACTAGGCTCAATGCTATTCAACAATAAAGAAATAATTTGAGCGTCCTCTTGTTCCTATTGATCATACCCAGGAGTATCTTCCTTGGGTTTAGAATCTACCAAAAATTTCTTAAATCCTTTGCCTTGAAAAAAGACCTGAACGGATCGAGACCATAAAGAATAATTGGTCTCATTAAATTTAACAGAAGTCATAGGACCATTGAGAAGAGCCGGAGAAGAAAAGGTAGGTGGCAAATATGGAGTAAGGGAGCTAGCATCTTGCTTGGGTTCCATACCAATGCAACAAATAACAAACAAGAGGTTGTTACAATGCTGAACCAGAGAAAAAGAGGTTGCTGAAAGACTAAACTGGGCTGGAGAACCTAGCTAGACCGCTGAACCAGACAAGCTGGGCTCTTTGGACCGCTGAACCAGACAAGCTGGGCTCTCTGGACCATTGAACCAAATAGTCTGGGCTCGTTGGACCATTGAACCGGATAGGCTAGGCTCGCTGGACTGGAGTAAAAATTGATTGAACCGGTCTGAACCGATGTAAAACTAGCTGAACCGGACGACAGAAACTGGCTGGACAGCTGAATAGGAACAACAACTAAATGAATCGGTTTGAATCGTAGAAACTAGCTGAACCGAGGTCCAACTGGGATTGATCTGGTCTAGGCTGGACCGTGGGCTGGACCCAATTTGATTGGGTTGGATTAGATCTGGTCTGGGTTGGACCAGAGATTGAAGTGGGTTGGATCAGGTCTGATTCTTGGGCTTAACTTGAAATAATTTAAGCCTGTGGACTCGGGTGTGAGTTCGGGTTCTTCATTCAAACCCGTGGAGTCGGGTTTGGACCTTTTCTTCTTTGTTAATTAGGATTCTAGTAGAACTTGGTCTTCGACGGCGCCCCACACATCCATGATGAACGATAGCCACACCACCACAACGAACAACAATGAACGACAGAGGCCACCACAACAACAACACCACACCACCACCACGAACGACAATGCCACACCACTACACTAGACGGCACAGCAACCACCAACGTTCACAGAGGCCACCAATGTTGATGATGCCTCAAACCTAACTAGAGGCCACCGCAGGGGTTTCCGTAATTCTCCACCACCACGATGGCTTCGACGGTAGTAGCACACCACCATGACATGACTGAGTTGATATTTATGCAGAATGCATTTAGGATC
>CAUOFW020007799.1:0-19816 GCA_963454935.2 Ilex paraguariensis
TTTGCTTATTCTCTATTTTTCAATAATTTTTGTGTAATTTTTATTGCATCTATAATCCATTTTTTCTATTTCGGGAAAAGAAATTAAAAATTAATAATTTGCCAGAGTAGTGTCCTAATTCAGAGCCGTCAATTTTTTTAGACTCCAGAAAATACGCAGATTTTATTTTAACAAGGTGGATTTCAATTTTCTATTTTTTTAATAATTTTTGGGCAATTTCTTAATGTTTTGATAATCCCTTTTTTCCAGTTGAGAAAAGAAATAATAAATAAACAATAGGAGAGTCCGAATTCAGCACCTCTAAAGTTTTTTTTGATTCCAGACAATACATACATTTTATTTTAATAAGTTAGATCTCAATTTCTATTTTTTAATATTTTTTTGTAATTTTTAATACTTTAATAATCCATTTTTCCATTTTAGACAAATTTGTGAACAATTAATAATAAATCATAGCAGAGTCCAAATTCAGCGCCACCAATTTTTTTAGACTCCAAAAAGTAACCTTTTTATTTGAATAAGTTAGATTCAAATTTTCTATTTTTTTAATAATTTTTGTGCAATTTTAGTTCTTTGATAATCCCATTTTTGGAAGGAATTGGAAAACTTAATAATAAATTATAGCAGAGTCCGAATTTTGTGTCGCCAATTTCTTTAGACTCCAGACAATAGGTACATTTTATTTTAATAAGTTAGATTTCAGTTTGCCTTTTTTGAATAATTTTGTGCAATTTTTGGTTCTTCGATAATCCTTTTTTTTTTTCATTTGAGGAAAGAATTTGAAAAATTAATAAAAAATCATAGCAGAGACCGAAGTTAGCGCCGCCAATTTTTTTAGACTCCAGACAATGCTTACATTTTATTTTAATAAGTTATATTGCAATTTTTAGTACTTTGACAATTCAATTTTTTTATTTTAGGAAAGAATTTTGAAATATTAATAATAAATCATAGTAGAGTCCAAATTTAATGCCGCCAATTTGTTTAGACTCCAAACACTACGTACAATTTATTTGAAGAAGTTACACTGCAATTTTCTATTTTTTAAAATTTTTGTGCTATTTTTACTCTCTTTGACAGGCCTTTTTTTTTTTTTTTTGAGAATTCTAGAAATAATTTGAAAACTTAATAAGAAATCAGAGCAGAGTTCGAACTTAGCGCTGTTAATTTTTTTCGGCTCTAGACAATGCGTACATTTTACTTGAATATGTTAGATTGCAATTTTGTGTTTTGTAAAATTTTTTGGCCATTTTAAAAGTTTTTACAATTCAATTTTTCTATTGTAGGAAAGAATTTGAAAAATTAGTAATAAATCATTGGAAAGTCCTAATTCAGTGCCGCAAATTTATTTAGACTTTTAATAATTTTTGTGTAATTTTTAATCCTTTGATAATCCCCTTTTTTAATTTGGGAAAAAAATTAAAAAATCAATAATAAATCATATGCGAGTTTGAATTCAGCCCTGCCAATATTTTTAGACTCCAGACAATACGCACATTTTATTTTAATAAGTGAGATTTCAATTTTCTATTTTCTAATAATTTTTGTGTAGTTTTTATGCTTTGACAATCCATTTTTTCTATTTTGGGAAGAATTTTAAAAATTCATAATAAATCGCAGCATAATCCAAATTCAGTGCCACCAATTGTTTTCAACTCCAGACAATAAGTGCATTTTATTTTAATAAGTTATGTTGTAATTTTCTCTCTTGTTACTAATTTTTGTGTTATTTTTAATCCTTTGATAATCCATTTTTTTCTATTTTAAGAGAGAATTTACAAAATTAATAATTAATAATTGTAGAGTCCAAATTCAGTGACGCCAAGGTTTTTTAGGCTCCAGACAATATGTACAGTTTATTTTAATCAGTAAGGTTACACTTTTCTATTTTTCAATGATTTTTGTGCAATTTTTATTGCATTGATAATCCATTTTTCCTATTTCTGGATAAAATTTGAAAAAATAATAATAAATCGTAGCAGCGTCCAAATTCAGTGCTGCCAATTTTTTTAGAGTCCAGGCACTACGCACATTTTATTTTACTAAGTTAGATTGCATTTTTCTATTTTTTTCTAATATTTTTTGATTAATCTTTAATGCTTTTACAATCCTTTCTTTCAATTTTAGCAAACTAAGGAGAAAATTAATAATAAATAATAAGAGAGTTTGAATTCATTGCCGCCAATTTTTTCAGGGTCCATAAAACACATACAATTTATTTTAATATGTTAGGTTGCAATTTTCTATTTTTCAATAAGTTTTGTGTAATTTTTATTGCATCTATAATCCATTTTTTCTATTTGTGAAAGAAATTGAAAAATTAATAATAAGCCACAGTAGTGTCCTAATTCAGCGCCGTCAAATTTTTTAGACTCCAGACAATTCATAGATTTTATTTTAACAAGGTGGATTCCAATTTTCTATTTTTTAATAATTTTTGGGCAATTTTTTAATGTTTTGATAATCCATTTTTTCTATTTTAGGGAAGAATTTAAAAAATTCATAATAAATCGTAGCATAATCAAATTCTGTTCCACCAATTTCTTTCAACTCCATTTTTCTTTCAACTCCAAACAGTACGTCCATTTTATTTTAATAAGTCAGATTGTAATTTTCAATTTTTTTATAGTTTTGTGGAATTTTTAGTTGTTTGATAATCCTTTTTTTTTCTATTTTTGGAAAGAATTTGAAAAATTAGTAATAAATCATAGCAGAGTCTGAATTTAGTGTCGCCAATTTTTTTGGACTCCAAACCATACGTACATTTTATTTGAAATCTGTTAGATTTTCAATTTGCTTTTTTAATAATTTTTTTGTGATTTTTGGTTCTTTGATAATCCTTTTTTTTTTTTTTTAATTTTGGGAAAAAATTTGAAAAATTAATAATAAATCATAGCAGAGTCCAAATTTAGCGCCGCAAATTTTTTTAGACTCCAGACAATACTTACATTTTATTTTAATATTTAGATTACAATTTTCTATTTTATAATAACTTTTGTGAAATTTTAATACTTTGATAATCCATTTTTTCTAACCACCAATTTTTTTAGATTCCAGACAATCTTTATATTTTATTTTAATAAGTTTGATTGCTGTTTTCTATTTTTTTAATAAGTTTTGTGTAATTTTAATGCTTTGATAATCCTTTTTTTTCATTTTAGGAAAAATATAAAAAAAATTAATA
Organism: Ilex paraguariensis; assembly: GCA_963454935.2. Taxonomy (NCBI): domain Eukaryota; kingdom Viridiplantae; phylum Streptophyta; class Magnoliopsida; order Aquifoliales; family Aquifoliaceae; genus Ilex; species Ilex paraguariensis. The sequence continues at coordinate 3,185 of CAUOFW020007799.1, forward strand.
ATAAATCATATGAGAGTTTGAATTCAGCTCAGCCAATATTTTTTAGACTCTAGACAAAAAGTACATTTTATTTTAATAAGTGAGATTTTAATTTTCTATTTTCTAATAATTTTTGTGCAATTTTTTATGCTTTGACAATCCATCTTTTCTATTTTTGGGAAAAGTTAAAAAAATTCATAGTAAATCCTATCATAATCCAAATTCAGTGCCACCAATTTCTTTCAACTCCAGAGAATACGTACATTTTATTTTAGTAAGTTAGATTGTAATTTTCTCTTTTGTTACTAATTTTTGTGTAAATTTTAATGCTGTAATAATCCATTTTTATCTATTTTAAGAAAGAATTTAAAAAATTAATAATTAATAATTGCACAGTCCAAATTCAGTGCCCCCAAGTTTTTTAGATTCCAAAAAATACTTACTGCTTATTTTAATTAGTAAGATTACATTTTTCTATTTTTTAACAATTTTTGTGCATTTTTTATTGCATTGATAATCCATTTTTCCTATTTCAGGAGAAAATTTTTAAAATAATTAATAAATCACAGTAGCGTTCAAATTCAGTGCTGCCAAATTTTTTAGAGTCCAGGCACTACGTACATTTTATTTTACTAAGTTAGATTGCATTTTTCTATTTTTTAATACTTTTTTGCTTTATTTTTAATGCTTTAATAATATTTTTTTTCAATTTTAGGAAAGTAATGAGACAATTAATAATAAATAATAAGAGAGTCTAAATTCTTTGCCACCAATTTTTTCAGACTCCATAAAATACATACTTTTTTTTTAAATAAGTTAGATTGAACTTTTCTATTTTACAATAATTTTTGTGTAATTTTTATTGTATCTATAATCCATTTTTTTCTATTTCATAAAATAATTTAAAAAATTAATAATAAATCATAACAGTGTCCTAATTCAGTGCCGTCAATTTTTTTATACTCCAGACAATACATAGATTTTATTTTAACAAGGTGGATTGCAATTTTCTATTTTCTAATAATTTTTGGGCAATTTTTTAATGTTTTGATAATCCTTTTTTTTTTCCGGTTGAGGAAAGAAATTAATAATAAATAATAGGAGATTCCAAATTCAACACCTCTAATGTTTTTTGAATTTCAGACAATACGTACATTTTATTTTAATAAGTTAGATCTCAATTTCTATTTTTTAATATTTTTTGTGTAATTTTTAATACTTTGATAATCTATTTTTTCCATTTTAGAAAAACTTTTGAACAATTAATAATAAATCATCGCAGAGTCCAAATTCAGTTCCACCAATTTTTTTAGACTTCAAACAGTACGTCCATTTTATTTTAATAAGTCAGATTGTAATTTTCAATTTTTTAATAGTTTTTGTGCAATTTTTAGTTCTTTGATAATCCCTTTTTTCTATTTTTGAAAATAATTTGAAAAATTAATAATAAATTATAGCAGAGTCCGAATTTAGTGTCGCCAATTTTTTTAGACTCCAAACAATACGTACTTTTTATTTTAATCAGTTAGATTTATATTTGCCTTTTTTAATAATATTCTGCGATTTTTGGTTCTTTGATAATCCTTTTTTTTTTCATTTCGGGAAAGAATTTGAAAATTTAATAATAAATCATAGCAGAGTCCGAATTTAGCGCTGCCAATTTTTTTAGACTCCAGACAATACTTACATTTTATTTTAATAAGATAAATTGCATTGGTTTTTTTTTTTTAATAATTTTTGTGCAATTTTTAATATTGTGATAATTCATTTTTTTTACTTTGGGAAATAATTTAAAATTTTAATAATAAATCATAGTAGAGTCCAAATTCACTGCTGCCAATTTGTTTAGACTCCAAACAATACGTACATTTTATTTTAATAAGTTACACAGCAATTTTTTATATTTTAATAATTTTTGTGCAATTTCTACTCTCTTTAAAAATGTAATAATAAATCATGGCTGAGTCCAAATTCAGTGCCACCAATTTTTTCAGACTCCAAACAGTGCGTCCATTTTTGGATAGTTTTTGTAATTTTCAATTTTCTAATAGTTTTTCAGACTCCAAACAGTGCCACTAATTTTCAATTTTCTAATAGTTTTTGTGCAATTTTTAGTTCTTTGATAATCCCTTTTTTTCATTTTTGGATAGAATTTGAAAATTTAAAATAAATTGTGGCAGAGTCGGGATTTAGTGTCGCCAATTTTATTAGACTCCAAACAATACATACATTTTATTTTAATCAGTTAAATTTCAATTTGCCCTTTTAATAATTTTCTGCGAGTTTTTGGTTCTTTGATAATCCTATTTTTTTTTTATTTTGAGAAAGAATTTGAAAAATTAATAATAAATCATAGCAGAGTCCGAATTTAGCACTGCCAAATTTTGTTAGACTCCAGACATACTTACATTTTCTTTTAATATTTAAATTACAATTTTCTATTTTATAATAACTTTTGTGGAATTTTTAATACTTTGATAATCCATTTTTTCTATTTTAGGAAAAAAAAATTAAAAATTAAAAATAAATCATAGCAGCATCCAAATTCGGTGCCACCAATTTTTTTAGACTCCAGACAATCTGTATATTTTATTTTAATAAGTTTGATTGCAATTTGGCTTTTTTAATAATTTTGTGCGATTTTTGGTTCTTTGATAATCCTTTTTTTTATTTGAGGAAAGAATTTAAAAAATTAATAATAAATTATAGCAGTGTCCGAATTTAGCGCCGCCAATTTTTTTAGACTCCAGACAATACATACATTTTATTTTAATAAGTTAAATTACATTTTTGTTTTTTGAATAATTTTTTGTGCAGTTTTTAATACTCTGATAATTCATTTATTTACTTTGGGAAAGAATTTGAAAATTTAATAATAAATCATGGCAGAGTCCAAATTTAATGCCCCCAATTTGTTTAGACTCCAAACAATACATACATTTTATTTTAATAAGTTACACTACAATTTTCTATATTTTAATAATTTTTGTTCAATTTCTACTCTTTGATAATCCTATTTTTTCTATTTTAGGAATGAATTTAAAAAATTAATAAGAAATCATAGCAGAATTTGAACTAAGCGCCGCTAATTTTTTTAGACTCTAGACAATACATACATTTTAGTTGAATATGTAAGATTGCAATTTTCTATTTTGTAGTAATTTTTTGGCCATTTTAAAATTTTTTATAAATCAAAATTTCAATTGTAGGAATGAATTTGAAAAATTAGTAATAAATCATTGGAAAGTGCTAATTCAGTGCCGCCAATTTGTTTAGACTCCAGATAATACTTATATTGTATTTTAATATTTAAATTATAATTTTCTATTTTATAATAACTTTTTTGGAATTTTTAATACTTTGATAATCCATTTTTTCTATTTTAGGAAAAAATTTAAAAATTAATTTTAACTCGTAGCAGCATCCAAATTCGGTGCCACCAATTTTTTTAGACACCAAACAATCTGTACATTTTATTTTAATCAATTTAATTGTAGTTTTCTATTTTTTTAATATTTTTTGTGTAATTTTTAATGCTTTGATAATTCCCTTTTTTATTTTAAGAAAAAAAAAAAAAACTAATAATAAATCATATGAGAGTTTGAATTCAACCCTGCCAATATTTTTAGACTCCAGACAATACATACATTTTATTTTAATAAGTGAGATTTCAATTTTCTAATAATTTTTTCCATTTTTTTATGCTTTGATAATCCATTTTTTCTATTTTAGGGAGGAATTTAAAAAATTCATAATAAATCATAGCATAATAAAAATTCAGTGCCACCAATTTCTTTCAACTCCAGACAATACTTATATTTTATTTCAATAAGTTAGATTGTAATTTTCTCTTTTGTTACTAATTTTGTGAAATTTTTAATGCTTTGATAATCCATTTTTTTTATTATAAGAAAGAATTTAAAATTTTAATAATTAATAATTGCAGACTCCAAATTCAATGCTGCCAAGTGGTTTAGACTCCAGAAAATATGTATAGCTTATTTTAATCAGTAAGATTACATTTTTCTATTTTTAATGATTTTTGTGCTATTTTTATTGCATTCATAATCCATTTTTCCTATTTTAAGAGAAAATTTTAAGATTTAATAATAAATCATAGCAGCGTCCAAATTCAGTGCTACCAATTTTTTTAGAGTCCAGGCACTACGTACATTTTATTTTACTAAGTTTGATTTTATTTTTCTATTTTTTAATATTTTTTGCTTAGTTTTTAACGCTTGTATAATCCTTTTTTTCAATTTTCGGAAAGTAATGATAAAATTAATAATAAATAATAAGAGAGTTCGAATTCATTGCCACCAGTTTGTTCAGACTCCATAAAATACATACATTTTATTTTAATAAGCTTGATTGCAATTTTTTATTTTTCAATAATTCTTTTGTAATTTTTATTGCATCTATAATCCTTTTTTTCTATTTTGTGAAAGAATTTAGAAAATTAATAATAAATCATAGCACTGTCCTAATCCATAGTTGTCCAAATTCAGTGCCTCCAATTTGTTTAGAGTCCAAGCAATACATACATTTTGTTTTAATAAGTTGCACTGCAATTTTTAATCTATTTGATAATCTTTTTTTTTTTCTATTTTAGGAAAGAATTTCAAAAATTAATAAGAAATCATAGGAGTGTCTGAACTTTGCGTTGCTAAATGTTTTAGACTCTAGACAATACATACATTTTATTTAAATATGTTAGATTGTAGTTTTCTACGTTCTAATAATTTTTTGGCCATTTCAAAAGTTTTAATAATTCAATTTTTATATTTTTGGAAAGAATTTGAAAAATTAGTTATAAATCATTGAAAAGTCTTCATTCAGTGCCGCCAATTTTTTTAGACTCCAGACAATGCTTACATTTTTATTTTTAATATTCAAATTGCAATTTTCTATTTTATAATAAATTTTGTGGAATTTTTAATACTGTGATAATCCATTTTTTCTATGTGAGGAAAAAAAATTGAAAAATTAATTAATCATTAAAAAATTTTAAACAGTCTAAAAATTAATAATAATTTTTTTAAAAAAATTGAAAAATAATAAAATTGCAATCTAACTTATTAGATCTTAATTTATATTTCTTAATATTTTTTGTGTAATTTTAAATACTTCGATAATCCATTTTTTTATGTTATAAAAATTTTAAAAAATTGATAATAAATCATAGCAGAGTCGAAATTCAAGGCCACCAATTTTTTTAGACTCCAAACTGTACGTCCATTTTATTTTAATAATTTAGATTGCAATTTTCTATTTTTCAATATATTTTGTGCAATTTTTATTTCTTTGATAAACCCTTTTTTCCAATTTTGGAAAGAATTTGAAAAATTAATAATAAATTATAGCAGAGTCCGAATTTAGTGTCGCCAATTTTTTTAGACTCCAAACAATATGTACATTTTATTTTAATCAGTTAGATTTCAATATTCCATTTTTAATATTTTTGTGTGATTTTTAGTTCTTTGATAATCCTTTTTTTTACATTTGAGGAAAGAATTTGAAAATTTAATAATAAATCATTGCAGAGTCCGAATTTAGCGTCGCCAATTTTTTTAGACTCTAGACAGTACTTTCATTTTATTTTAACAAGTTAGATTGCAATTTTTTTTTAATAATTTTTGTGCAATTTTTAATACTTTGATAATTCATTTTTTTTATTTTAGGAAAGAATTTGAAAAATTAATAATAAATCATAGCAGAGTCCAAATTCAGTGCCGCCAATTTGTTTAGAGTCCAAGCAATACATACATTTTATTTTAATAAGTTGCACTGCAATTTTTAATCTCTTTGATATTCTTTTTTTTTTCTATTTTAGGAAAGAATTTGAAAAATTAATAAGAAATCATAGGAGTGTCTGAACTTAGCGTTGCTAAATTTTTTAGACTCTAGACAATACATACATTTTATTTAAATGTGTTAGATTGTAGTTTTCTATGTTCTAATAATTTTTTGGCCATTTTAAAAGTTTTAATAATTCAATTTTTATATTTTTGGAAAGAATTTGAAAAATTAGTTATAAATCATTGAAAAGTCTTAATTCAGTGCCGCCAATTTTTTTAGACTCCAGACAATACTTACATTTTATTTTTAATATTCAGATTGCAATTTTCTATTTTATAATAACTTTTGTGGAATTTTTAATACTATGATAATCCATTTTTTCTATGTTAGGAAAAAAAATTAAAAAATTAATTAATCATTAAAAAATTTTAAACAGTCTAAAAATTAATAATAATTTTTTTAAAAAAATTTAAAAATCATAAAATTGCAATCTAACTTATTAGATCTTAATTTCTATTTCTTAATATTTTTTGTGTAATTTTAAATACTTCGATAATCCATTTTTTTTATTTTAGAAAAACTTTAAAAAATTGATAATAAATCATAGCAGAGTCCAAATTCAAGGCCACCAATTTTTTTAGACTCCAAACTGTACGTCCATTTTTTTTTAATAAGTTAGATTGTAATTTTCTATTTTTCAATATATTTTGTGCAATTCTTATTTCTTTGATAATCCCTTTTTTCCAATTTTGGAATGAATTTGAAAAATTAAAATAAATTATAGCAGAGTCCGAATTTAGTGTCGCCAATTTTTTTAGACTCCAAACAATACGTACAATTTATTTTAATCAGTTAGGTTTCAATATTCCTTTTTTAATATTTTTGTGTGATTTTTAGTTCTTTGATAATCCTTTTTTTTACATTTGAGGAAAGAATTTGAAAATTTAATAATAAATCATTGCAGAGTCCGAATTTAGCGTCGCCAATTTTTTTCGACTCTAGACAGTACTTTCATTTTATTTTATCAAGTTAGATTGCAATTTTATTTTTTTAATAATTTTTGTGCAATTTTTAATACTTTGATAATTCATTTTTTTTATTTTAGGAAAGAATTTGAAAATTAATAATAAATCATAGTAGAGTCCAAATTTAGTGCCGCCAATTTGTTTTAATAAGTTGCACTGCAATTTTTATTCTCTTTGATAATCTCTTTTTTTTTTTTTTTTTTTCTATTTTAGGAAATAATTTGAAAAATTAATAAGAAATCATAGGGGTGTCTGAACTTAGCGTTGCTAAATTTTTTAGACTCTAGACAATACATACATTTTATTTAAATGTGTTAGATTGTAGTTTTCTATGTTCTAATAATTTTTTGGCCATTTTAAAAGTTTTAATAATTCAATTTTTATAGTTTTGGAAAGAATTTGAAAAATTAGTTATAAATCATTGAAAAGTCTTAATTCAGTGCCGCCAATTTTTTTAGACTCCAGACAATACTTACATTTTATTTTTAATATTCAGATTGCAAATTTCTATTTTGTAATAACTTTTGTGGAATTTTTAATACTATGATAATCCATTTTTTCTATGTCAGGAAAAAAAATTGAAAAATTAATTAATCAATATAAAATTTTAAACAGTCTAAAAATGAATAATAATTTTTTTAAAAAAAATTTAAAAATCATAAAATTGCAATCTAACTTATTAGATCTTAATTTCTATTTCTTAATATTTTTTGTGTAATTTTAAATACTTCGATAATCCATTTTTTTTATTTTAGAAAAATTTAAAAAATTGATAATAAATCATAGCAGAGTCCAAATTCAAGCCACCAATTTTTTTAGACTCCAAACTGTACGTCCATTTTATTTTAATAAGTTAGATTTTAATTTTCTATTTTTCAATATATTTTGTGCAATTCTTATTTCTTTGATAATCCCTTTTTTTCCAATTTTGGAATGAATTTGAAAAATTAAAAATTAATTATAGCAGAGTCCGAATTTAGTGTCGCCAATTTTTTTAGACTCCAAACAATACGTACAATTTATTTTAATCAGTTAGGTTTCAATATTCCTTTTTAAATATTTTTGTGTGATTTTTAGTTCTTTGATAATCCTTTTTTTTACATTTGAGGAAAGAATTTGAAAATTTAATAATAAATCATTGCAGAGTCCGAATTTAGCGTCGCCAATTTTTTTCGACTCTAGACAGTACTTTCATTTTATTTTATCAAGTTAGATTGCAATTTTATTTTTTTAATAATTTTTGTGCAATTTTTAATACTTTGATAATTCATTTTTTTTTATTTTAGGAAAGAATTTGAAAAACTAGTAATAAATCATAGTAGAGTCCAAGCAATACTTACATTTTGTTTTAATAAGTTGCACTGCAATTTTTATTCTCTTTGATAATCTTTTTTTTTTTTCTATTTTAGGAAATAATTTGAAAAATTAATAAGAAATCATAGGGTGTCTGAACTTAGCGTTGCTAAATTTTTTAGACTCTAGACAATACATACATTTTATTTAAATGTGTTAGATTGTAGTTTTCTATGTTCTAATAATTTTTTGGCCATTTTAAAATTTTTAATAATTCAATTTTTATAGTTTTGGAAAGAATTTGAAAAATTAGTTATAAATCATTGAAAAGTCTTAATTCAGTGCCGCCAATTTTTTTAGACTCCAGACAATACTTACATTTTATTTTTAATATTCAGATTGCAATTTTCTATTTTGTAATAACTTTTGTGGAATTTTTAATACTATGATAATCCATTTTTTCTATGTCAGGAAAAAAAATTGAAAAATTAATTAATCAATAAAAAATTTTAAACAGTCTAAAAATGAATAATAACTTTTAAAAAAAACAAAAAATCATAAAATTGCAATCTAACTTATTAGATCTTAATTTCTATTTCTTAATATTTTTTGTGTAATTTTAAATACTTCGATAATCAATTTTTTTTTATTTTAGAAAAACTTTAAAAAATTGATAATATATCATAGCAGAGTCCAAATTCAAGGCCACCAATTTTTTTAGACTCCAAACTGTACGTCCATTGTATTTTAATAAGTTAAATTTTAATTTTCTATTTTTCAATATATTTTGTGCAATTCTTATTTCTTTGATAATTCCTTTTTTAATATTTTTGTGTGATTTTTAGTTCTTTGATAATCCTTATTTTTAAATTTGAGGAAAGAATTTGAAAATTTAATAATAAATCATTGTAGAGTCCAAATTTAGCGTCCCCAATTTTTTTCGACTCTAGACAGTACTTTCATTTTATTTTATCAAGTTAGATTGCAATTTTATTTTTTTAATAATTTTTGTGCAATTTTTAATACTTTGATAATTCATTTTTTTTATTTTAGGAAAGAATTTGAAAAATTAATAATAAATCATAGTAGAGTCCAAATTTAGTGCCGCCAATTTGTTTGGAGTCCAAGCTATACTTACATTTTGGTTTTAATAAGTTGCACTGCAATTTTTATTCTCTTTGATAATCTCTTTTTTTTTTTTTTTTTTTCTATTTTAGGAAATAATTTGAAAAATTATTAAGAAATCATAGGGGTGTCTGAACTTAGCGTTGCTAAATTTTTTAGACTCCAGACAATACATACATTTTATTTAAATGTGTTAGATTGTAGTTTTCTATGTTCTAATAATTTTTTGGCCATTTTAAAAGTTTAAATAATTCAATTTTTATAGTTTTGGAAAGAATTTGAAAAATTAGTTATAAATCATTGAAAAGTCTTCATTCAGTGCCGCCAATTTTTTAGACTCCAGACAATACTTTCATTTTATTTTTAATATTCAGATTGCAATTTTCTATTTTGTAATAAATTTTGTGGAATTTTCAATACTATGATAATCCATATTTTCTATGTCAGGAAGAAAAATTGAAAAATTAATTAATCAATAAAAATTTTAAACAATCTAAAAATGAATAATAATTTTTTTTAAAAAAATTTAAAAATCATAAAATTGCAATCTAACTTATTAGATCTTAATTTCTATTTCTTAATATTTTTTGTGTAATTTTAAATACTTCGATAATCCATTTTTTTTTATTTTAGAAAAATTTTAAAAAATTGATAATAAATCATAGCAGAGTCCAAATTCGAGGCCACCAATCTTTTTAGACTCCAAACTGTACAGTCCATTTTATTTTAATAAGTTAGATTTTAATTTTCTATTTTTAATATATTTTGTGCAATTCTTATTTCTTTGATAATCCCTTTTTTCCCATTTTGGAATGAATTTGAAAAATTAAAAATAAATTATAGCAGAGTCCGAATTTAGTGTCGCAAATTTTTTTAGACTCCAAACAATACGTACAATTTATTTTAATCAGTTAGGTTTCAATATTCCTTTTTTAATATTTTTGTGTGATTTTTAGTTCTTTGATAGTCCTTTTTTTTACATTTGAGGAAAGAATTTGAAAATTTAATAATAAATCATTGCAGAGTCCGAATTTAGCGTCGCCAATTTTTTTCGACTCTAGACAGTTCTTTCATTTTATTTTATCAAGTTAGATGGCAATTTTATTTTTTTAATAATTTTTGTGCAATTTCTAATACTTTGATAATTCATTTCTTTTTATTTTAGGAAAGAATTTGAAAAATTAATAATAAATCATAGTAGAGTCCAAGCAATACTTAAATTTTGTTTTAATAAGTTGGACTGCAATTTTTATTCTCTTTGATAATCTCTTTTTTTTTTTCTATTTTAGGAAATAATTTGAAAAATTAATAAGAAATCATAGGGGTGTCTGAACTTAGCGTTGCTAAATTTTTTAGACTCTAGACAATACATACATTTTATTTAAATGTGTTAGATTGTAGTTTTCTATGTTCTAATAATTTTTTGGCCATTTTAAAAGTTTTAATAATTCAATTTTTATAGTTTTGGAAAGAATTTGAAAAATTAGTTATAAATCATTGAAAAGTCTTAATTCAGTGCCGCCAATTTTTTTAGACTCCAGACAATACTTACATTTTATTTTTAATATTCAGATTGCAATTTTCTATTTTGTAATAACTTTTGTGGAATTTTTAATACTATGATAATCCATTTTTTCTATGTCAGGAAAAAAATTGAAAAATTAATTAATCAATAAAAAATTTTAAACAGTCTAAAAATGAATAATAATTTTTTTAAAAAAATTTAAAAATCATAAAATTGCAATCTAACTTATTAGATCTTAATTTCTATTTCTTAATATTTTTTGTGTAATTTTAAATACTTCGATAATCCATTTTTTTTATTTTAGAAAAACTTTAAAAAATTGATAATAAATCATAGCAGAGTCCAAATTCGAGGCCACCAATTTTTTTAGACTCCAAACTGTACGTCCATTTTATTTTAATAAGTTAGATTGTAATTTTCTATTTTTCAATATATTTTGTGCAATTCTTATTTCTTTGATAATCCCTTTTTTCCAATTTTGGAATGAATTTGAAAAATTAAAAATAAATTATAGCAGAGTCCGAATTTAGTGTCGCCAATTTTTTTAGACTCCAAACAATACGTACAATTTATTTTAATCAGTTAGATTTCAATATTCCTTTTTTAATATTTTTGTGTGATTTTTAGTTCTTTGATAATCCTTTTTTTACATTTGAGGAAAGAATTTGAAAATTTAATAATAAATCATTGCAGAGTCCGAATTTAGCGTCGCCAATTTTTTTCGACTCTAGACAGTACTTTCATTTTATTTTATCAAGTTAGATTGCAATTTTATTTTTTTAATAATTTTTGTGCAATTTTTAATACTTTGATAATTCATTTTTTTTTATTTTAGAAAGAATTTGAAAAATTAATAATAAATCATAGTAGAGTCCAAATTTAGTGCCGCCAATTTGTTTAGAGTCCAAGCAATACTTACATTTTGTTTTAATAAGTTGCACTGCAATTTTTATTCTCTTTGATAATCTTTTTTTTTTTTTTTTCTATTTTAGGAAATAATTTGAAAAATTAATAAGAAATCATAGGGGTGTCTGAACTTAGCGTTGCTAAATTTTTTAGACTCTAGACAATACATACATTTTATTTAAATGTGTTAGATTGTAGTTTTCTATGTTCTAATAATTTTTTGGCCATTTTAAAAGTTTTAATAATTCAATTTTTATAGTTTTGGAAAGAATTTGAAAAATTAGTTATAAATCATTGAAAAGTCTTAATTCAGTGCCGCCAATTTTTTAGACTCCAGACAATACTTACATTTTATTTTTAATATTCAGATTGCAATTTTCTATTTTGTAATAAATTTTGTGGAATTTTTAATACTATGATAATCCATTTTTTCTATGTCAGGAAAAAAATTGAAAAATTAATTAATCAATAAAAAATTTTAAACAGTCTAAAAATGAATAATAATTTTTTTAAAAAAATTTAAAAATCATAAAATTGCAATCTAACTTATTAGATCTTAATTTCTATTTCTTAATATTTTTTGTGTAATTTTAAATACTTCGATAATCCATTTTTTTTTATTTTAGAAAAACTTTAAAAAATTGATAATAAATCATAGCAGAGTCCAAATTCGAGGCCACCAATTTTTTTAGACTCCAAACTGTACGTCCATTTTATTTTAATAAGTTAGATTGTAATTTTCTATTTTTCAATATATTTTGTGCAATTCTTATTTCTTTGATAATCCTTTTTTCCAATTTTGGAATGAATTTGAAAAATTAAAAATAAATTATAGCAGAGTCCGAATTTAGTGTCGCCAATTTTTTTAGACTCCAAACAATACGTACAATTTATTTTAATCAGTTAGATTTCAATATTCCTTTTTTAATATTTTTGTGTGATTTTTAGTTCTTTGATAATCCTTTTTTTTACATTTGAGGAAAGAATTTGAAAATTTAATAATAAATCATTGCAGAGTCCGAATTTAGCGTCGCCAATTTTTTTCGACTCTAGACAGTACTTTCATTTTATTTTATCAAGTTAGATTGCAATTTTATTTTTTTAATAATTTTTGTGCAATTTTTAATACTTTGATAATTCATTTTTTTTATTTTAGGAAAGAATTTGAAAAATTAATAATAAATCATAGTAGAGTCCAAATTTAGTGCCGCCAATTTGTTTAGAGTCCAAGCAATACTTACATTTTGTTTTAATAAGTTGCACTGCAATTTTTATTCTCTTTGATAATCTTTTTTTTTTTTCTATTTTAGGAAATAATTTGAAAAGTTAATAAGAAATCATAGGGGTGTCTGAACTTAGCGTTGCTAAATTTTTTAGACTCTAGACAATACATACATTTTATTTAAATGTGTTAGATTGTAGTTTTCTATGTTCTAATAATTTTTTGGCCATTTTAAAAGTTTTAATAATTCAATTTTTATAGTTTTGGAAAGAATTTGAAAAATTAGTTATAAATCATTGAAAAGTCTTAATTCAGTGCCGCCAATTTTTTAAGACTCCAGACAATACTTACATTTTATTTTTAATATTCAGATTGCAATTTTCTATTTTGTAATAAATTTTGTGGAATTTTCAATACTATGATAATCCATTTTTTCTATGTCAGGAAAAAAATTGAAAAATTAATTAATCAATAAAAAATTTTAAACAGTCTAAAAATGAATAATAATTTTTTTAAAAAAAATTTAAAAATCATAAAATTGCAATCTAACTTATTAGATCTTAATTTCTATTTCTTAATATTTTTTGTGTAATTTTAAATACTTCGATAATCCATTTTTTTTTATTTAGAAAAATTTAAAAAATTGATAATAAATCATAGCAGAGTCCAAATTCGAGGCCACCAATTTTTTTAGACTCCAAACTGTACGTCCATTTTATTTTAATAAGTTAGATTTTAATTTTCTATTTTTCAATATATTTTGTGCAATTCTTATTTCTTTGATAATCCTTTTTTTCCAATTTTGGAATGAATTTGAAAAATTAAAAATAAATTATAGCAGAGTCCGAATTTAGTGTCCCCAATTTTTTTAGACTCCAAACAATACGTACAATTTATTTTAATCAGTTAGGTTTCAATATTCCTTTTTTAATATTTTTGTGTGATTTTTAGTTCTTTGATAATCCTTTTTTTTACATTTGAGGAAAGAATTTGAAAATTTAATAATAAATCATTGCAGAGTCCGAATTTAGCGTCGCCAATTTTTTTCGACTCTAGACAGTACTTTCATTTTATTTTATCAAGTTAGATTGCAATTTTATTTTTTAATAATTTTTGTGCAATTTTTAATACTTTGATAATTTTTTTTTTTATTTTAGGAAAGAATTTGAAAAATTAATAATAAATCATAGTAGAGTCCAAATTTAGTGCCGCCAATTTGTTTAGAGTCCAAGCAATACTTACATTTTGTTTTAATAAGTTGCACTGCAATTTTTATTCTCTTTGATAATCTTTTTTTTTTTTTCTATTTTAGGAAATAATTTGAAAAGTTAATAAGAAATCATAGGGGTGTCTGAACTTAGCGTTGCTAAATTTTTTAGACTCTAGACAATACATACATTTTATTTAAATGTGTTAGATTGTAGTTTTCTATGTTCTAATAATTTTTTGGCCATTTTAAAAGTTTTAATAATTCAATTTTTATAGTTTTGGAAAGAATTTGAAAAATTAGTTATAAATCATTGAAAAGTCTTAATTCAGTGCCGCCAATTTTTTAAGACTCCAGACAATACTTACATTTTATTTTTAATATTCAGATTGCAATTTTCTATTTTGTAATAACTTTTGTGGAATTTTTAATACTATGATAATCCATTTTTTTATGTTAGGAAAAAAATTGAAAAATTAATTAATCAATAAAAATTTTAAACAGTCTAAAAATGAATAATAATTTTTTTAAAAAAAATTTAAAAATCATAAAATTGCAATCTAACTTATTAGATCTTAATTTCTATTTCTTAATATTTTTTGTGTAATTTTAAATACTTCGATAATCCATTTTTTTTTATTTAGAAAAATTTAAAAAATTGATAATAAATCATAGCAGAGTCCAAATTCGAGGCCACCAATTTTTTTAGACTCCAAACTGTACGTCCATTTTATTTTAATAAGTTAGATTTTAATTTTCTATTTTTCAATATATTTTGTGCAATTCTTATTTCTTTGATAATCCTTTTTTTCCAATTTTGGAATGAATTTGAAAAATTAAAAATAAATTATAGCAGAGTCCGAATTTAGTGTCCCCAATTTTTTTAGACTCCAAACAATACGTACAATTTATTTTAATCAGTTAGATTTCAATATTCCTTTTTTAATATTTTTGTGTGATTTTTAGTTCTTTGATAATCCTTTTTTTTACATTTGAGGAAAGAATTTGAAAATTTAATAATAAATCATTGCAGAGTCCGAATTTAGCGTCGCCAATTTTTTTCGACTCTAGACAGTACTTTCATTTTATTTTATCAAGTTAGATTGCAATTTTATTTTTTTAATAATTTTTGTGCAATTTTTAATACTTTGATAATTCATTTTTTTTTATTTTAGAAAGAATTTGAAAAATTAATAATAAATCATAGTAGAGTCCAAATTTAGTGCCGCCAATTTGTTTAGAGTCCAAGCAATACTTACATTTTGTTTTAATAAGTTGCACTGCAATTTTTATTTTCTATGATAATCTTTTTTTTTTTTCTATTTTAGGAAATAATTTGAAAAGTTAATAAGAAATCATAGGGGTGTCTGAACTTAGCGTTGCTAAATTTTTTAGACTCTAGACAATACATACATTTTATTTAAATGTGTTAGATTGTAGTTTTCTATGTTCTAATAATTTTTTGGCCATTTTAAAAGTTTTAATAATTCAATTTTTATAGTTTTGGAAAGAATTTGAAAAATTAGTTATAAATCATTGAAAAGTCTTAATTCAGTGCCGCCAATTTTTTTAGACTCCAGACAATACTTACATTTTATTTTTAATATTCAGATTGCAATTTTCTATTTTGTAATAACTTTTGTGGAATTTTTAATACTATGATAATCCATTTTTTTATGTTAGGAAAAAAATTGAAAAATTATTAATCAATAAAAAATTTTAAACAGTCTAAAAATGAATAATAATTTTTTTAAAAAAAATTAAAAATCATAAAATTGCAATCTAACTTATTAGATCTTAATTTCTATTTCTTAATATTTTTTGTGTAATTTTAAATACTTCGATAATCCATTTTTTTTTATTTAGAAAACTTTAAAAAATTGATAATAAATCATAGCAGAGTCCAAATTCGAGGCCACCAATTTTTTTAGACTCCAAACTGTACGTCATTTTATTTTAATAAGTTAGATTTTAATTTTCTATTTTTCAATATATTTTGTGCAATTCTTATTTCTTTGATAATCCTTTTTTTCCAATTTTGGAATGAATTTGAAAAATTAAAAATAATAAATTATAGCAGAGTCCGAATTTAGTGTCTCCAATTTTTTTAGACTCCAAACAATACGTACAATTTTATTTTAATCAGTTAGGTTTCAATATTCCTTTTTTAATATTTTTGTGTGATTTTTAGTTCTTTGATAATCCTTTTTTTTACATTTGAGGAAAGAATTTGATAATTTAATAATAAATCATTGCAGAGTCCGAATTTAGCGTCGCCAATTTTCGACTCTAGACAGTACTTTCATTTTATTTTATCAAGTTAGATTGCAATTTTATTTTTTAATAATTTTTGTGCAATTTTTAATACTTTGATAATTCATTTTTTTTTATTTTAGGAAAGAATTTGAAAATTAATAATAAATCATAGTAGAGTCCAAATTTAGTGCCGCCAATTTGTTTAGAGTCCAAGCAATACTTACATTTTGTTTTAATAAGTTGCACTGCAATTTTTATTCTCTATGATAATCTTTTTTTTTTTCTATTTTAGGAA
>CAUOFW020007800.1:0-19809 GCA_963454935.2 Ilex paraguariensis
CGTCGCTATGCAATAATGATGCTAATATGTTTACTAATATTTAGCCTCGTGGTGTGGTCAATAATGTGTCAGTTCTACAAATATTGAGACAAGGTTTTGTTGAGAGAGTTAATGTGATCTTTAATGTAGCGCAAAAATGTTATAATATGGATTTTTATTTGTAAAAATAAGCATACAGGAGCTTGATTTTGGTAAAAGAGGTGGAAATGAGACTACCAATATTGACTACGACTTCAGGATACTCACCATTATTAGGAATTTCAATATAATAGTAATATTATTTTTAGCTTGGATTAACAATTAGTTGGTCATCCAAACACGGTAATTTAGAGATTTAAGAATATAGCTCTCATTCCCGGTTAATATTACTGATATCTAAACAGCATCTTAGTACATCATTAGCATGGACATGTTTAAGAATCAGTCTAGGGACGACTTTTTAATGTTTGAACGGTATATTCAGAATGTAAATTGACCCTTGGGAAAGATTATTGTACTGGACTAATTGTGTTCACTTCTTACTTAACATTTTTTTGGATTTAAGTGTGGAAACTAACATAGGTTTCGATGTTGATTACAAGGTGAATCCTTAGCCTGATTAGGACATGGGTCGTGAGGCCGAGGATGGAGAACTAGATTCTTAGTAAAATTGTTCTTTCCTGTTTTGAATAAGGTTACAAATATTAATCATATAAGATTACAATCGTATTTGAGTCTTGGATTGTAATCCTTGGTTATTAACTATTATTGCTTTGGAATTTGGATTAGATGCTCTAAAATTTTGAGTTAGAAGGTTTATAATATTTTGTCTAATGGATGATGTGAATGTTTAGTTGGTTCATATAAGAATTACTCATACCATTTAGTTGAGTACCCAATTAAACCAAACTCCACTGGACTTTTGATAAACCAACTTTATTAAACTAAATGACTATTTTCTTGATATTTATTTTTAAACCAATGAAAATTTTTGTATCAAATTTATAAAATTTAGGACTAAAAGTTTGGGACGTGACAATTCGTATCAAAGCCTAGGGATTATGTCTTAAATGGGAGCTGGGGGAATTAGGCTTGTTAGTTTTTGTTCAGAGGGGGTGTAAGTGAGAGGAACACTAGGATCACTAAAAAAATTGGTCTTTTAGCCGCGAAAATTATTGCCACTAAATTTATAAAAATTGTCACTATAATTATAGTGACAACTTTTGTATTGTCATTGAGCCGTGGCTATATGTGCCATGGTTAAATCATTTAGATGCAACATTTAATTTATTGCCACTAAAAGTAAATTTTTTAACTACTACATTTTTTTGGGAAAGTAAAATATATTCATCTGTGCAAAATTACATGTACATGTAAAGAATGTTTATCAAAGAGACCAAAAAACAAAAGAAGTGGCCAAGCACCTGAACTGCTATAAGTTCTGCCTTGTGACAGAACTTATGGCAATTCAGAGCATTCATGATGGAAGATTAGAGGTTCAAGCATTAGACATAGAATTGTTCCAATGCTGGAGAAAAGCAATATTCCGGGTGGATTGTTTGAAGTTGGCAGTGAGAAGTTTACTGCTAATAACATGAAGGATGGACTTCAAAACGGTAGTTGCATCCCTGAATTCATTCTTGAAGACTCCGGTGGTACTAAAAAGAATCTGAAGCAGCAATTTCAGCTTTAAGAATGTGAGTAAAAACTTCTAAGATGAGGACAAAAAGATAGGGGAAAGAGGATCGCCCTGTCCAATATCCCGCTTGCTAGGAAAAACCCAAATAACTCCCCATTAAGGTTGATACTAAATCTTGGTGTTGTGATGCAACCATGGATCTAAGAAATCATATTGGATGGAAAGTTAAATCTCCTGAGAGTGAAGATCACAAAATCCCAATCAACCATGTCAAAAGACTTCATTAGATTAACCTTTATTTCACATCTGGCCAATCCCATATTCTTGTGATAATTCTTCATAAGTTCTTGTGCAAGGAGAATGTTATCCCCTATACTTCTTACAGGTACAAAAGCTGATTGATTATGGGAAACAATATAAGAGAGCACCTCTTTAATTCTAGAAGCTATAACCTTAGAGATGATTTTATAAAGAGTGTTGCAGCATGAAATTGGTCTAAAGTCTTCAATCTTAAAAGGGTTATGGACTTTAGGAACTAAGGAAATGATGGTATTATTGAGGTCTTTCAACAATTGACCTCTAGTGAAGAATTCCAAGACTGCTACACAAATATCTTCACCAATAGTAGGTCAAGCAGCTCTATAAAAATGACCATTAAACCCATCAGGACCTGGGGCGTTGTTGGGGGTAAATAGAGAAAGTTGCCCTCTTGATTTCATCCTCAGTGACAGGAATATAAAAATGCAAAACCTGGTTATCTGAAAGTTGTCTCCATATATGGAAGGTTATGAAGCTCCTTATACCTGTATTGTGCACATGAAGAACTATTGCCAAGAATGGATTGGAAATGGTGGATAACAATTTGCTGGATCTCCTCAGGCTCATTGGATGTAGTCTCATCTACTCTGGTGATAGATAGAATTTTATCTCTGTTTCTTCTAAAATTTATGGTTTTGAAGAAAAAAGTTGAATTCTGATCTCCATCTTTAAAGCCACTAAACTCTTGATTTTTGCCTTAGAAAGTATTCCTCATTTTTTACTGCAATAATATAATCCTGGCGGAGTTGTTTCTCAAGAAATCTCAGGGCTGCATTCATAGGAAAAGAACGTAAAAGCCTTTGACATTTGTCAAGCTCCATCTTAGAGGCTTGGACCCTTATGGTAACGTTCTCACTTTGGGGTTTGGTTAGATCCTTGAAAGCCTGTTTAAGCATTTTCAACTTGGTGAAGACTTGGAATTGAAGAGTGCCCAAAACTAGTTTGGTTCATATGTTAGAGACAATTTGCTGGAAGTAATCTCTGTGAGTGAGGTGGTTATAAAATTTGAATGGACATTTCCTAGTTTTCCTTAACACACCCATTCTGAGAATGCCCGGACTGTGATCTGATAGACCAAATGGGAGAAATTCAGCCATAGCTTCTGGGAAGAGTTGATTCCAAGTATCATTAGTCAAGATTCTGTCAAGTTTCCTTACGACACACTGTCCAGGATTCCTATTATTTGACCAAGTGTAAAGAAGACCTATGAATCTAAGGTCACTTAGATTTGTACATTGAATACAATTGTCAAAATCATACATAGACTGATTCCAATTCTTAGTACCTCCCAAGGTCTCCTGAAGGTTTTGATTGCATTAAAATCACCCAATAAAGCCCATGGCTTATTCACAAATACTTAGGCTTGATAAGTTATGTGTCTCCATAGAGGCTTTCTATCTCTCTCATCATCAAATGCATAACTAAAAGGTATAACAAAAGTGGTGTTACTGTCTATGTGTGTGACAAAACAATGGATAATTTGCTCAATTTCCTCCAATTTATGGAGTCTAAGGACCAATGGGTTCCATTCAACCCATATTCTTCCAAAATGATGACTATAATAGTTATGCATATATTCCCAGTCTTTAAATGTGAACCTCATGGTTTCATCTTTATTAATATACCTGACTTTAGTTTCAACAATGCCCACTAAGTCAAGATGAGTTTCAAAAATTAGCTTCCTTACCTCTCCTTTTTTAATAGAGGAATTGAGACCCCTAGTGTTCCAACATCCTATATTGATCATTAGGATTTGGGGGGATTTTGGGTTAGAAACCCAGATAGCTTAGTGCTACCTGACCTTATGAAATGCTTCTTCTTCTTTTTCTTCTTGCTTTTAGAGGATACCAAATCTTTGAGGAAAGAATTATCAGAGAATGAAGTCGATACCTGTTCCTCTTGACATGTGGAAGGGCTGCAGTTATTTGGAGGACTGTCTTCTTCCTTATTCAATTCAGCAAATCTGTTGGGGGATTCAACTGGCATGACTTCAAGGACTTCTTTGCCCACTTCAGGGCAAGAGACTTGTTGTTTGGTTTGTAGGATCTGAGTATCAATTGGGACAGCTTCAACAAAGTTAGTATCATTAACATGAGTATCACTAGTGGGTTTGGAGTGGCTACTACTAGATGGCAGATTGCTTGTTGCATGAGGATTTATAGGATTTTGATCAACCACTTGAGGGAAAGAGACCACTTCTTTCCCCTTCCAATTCCCCTCTTTTGCTGTCTTATGGCTTTTAACAGTTTGCCAAGTCTCCTTAGGTGCTGCCTATTGGGGAGGTGCAACCTGCTGAGAAGGTACTCTCTGCTGGGGCGATGCTTTGGAACAAGATGTTATAGAGTGTCCAAAGCCTTTGCAAGCATGGCATACCTTTGGCTTCCAAGGATATTCAACTTTAATTTCCATGAACTTTGAATCACCCAGGCTAAGATCAAAAGAATCTATAAGATCATGGGTTGCATCTATTTTAATACAAATCCTTGCGTAACTGAGTCTGTTGCATTGCTACGTTAGTTTATCAACATACAATGGTTTGCCCACTGCACTAGCAACATAGCTTAGGCCTTCATCAGTCCAATATTCCAATGGTATATTGTGTAAATGAACTCATACAGGAATCATAGTTTGAGAGACCTATGTGAGCTCCATATTTGGCTGCCATTTCTAGAGAATTAGTGGTCTGCTCATAAGAATCCATGGGGCCATCTCAAGCACTCTAGCACATTCCTGCTTAGAAGAAAACTTGAAGAAGAAGAATCCCTTGTTATTTGCCAAAACCACTATTAAACCAAGTTTGTCCTAATGCTTGTGGGCAATACCGTTAACAACTGAGTATGGAAGTTTTTTCTCCACAAAGTATCCCATGAGTGTATTTCCCCAATTACAATAGCCTTTGCAAGCAACCTCTCCAGGGGAGAAACAAGAATTCTATTTTCATTCAACTTGGGTTTCAAGCACTTTAGTTTCGTGGGGGGTGTTTATGTTACATTGGAATGGAATTGGTTCCATTTGGGTTCTGAACCACTTGTGACCACGAGTTGCGTTTGTTAGGATCCAAAGTGGGTTTGCCCATCCCACTCCTTCTGGGAAAAGCAATTGTTTTGTCCTTGACTAGTAGGCATGTTCTGGTTTTCATTTTTTGAATTTTCACCATGAACAACGTGGGATGAACTCGGTGCTTGACTCATAGCAATGGGCGCAATTGCTATGGCATTGCTTAGTAGCTGTGAACTGCTTTCATGAAGGATATTGTTCTTCTGATTACCAATAACAATCTCCAGATTGGTAATTGCAAAGGCTTGGTCAGCTGCAGATTTGGAAGCCGCCATTTCAAAGAATCCATATGAGGGAAGAAGAAGGGAGATGAGTTAAGAAAAAAAACAGAGAGAGGTGAGGATGGAGGGGAATCTAGTGGTGATGGTGGTGGGTTGGGTGATAGTAGTGGTTGGTGGAGGTGAAAGTTAAGAGCTTAGTGGTGGTGTGGAAGAGTATTAGCAGTAGATCTAGTTGTGGTGGGGGATTTGGGGGTAGGCTAGGTGGATCAAGTTTTGGAGGGGAAATCTAGTTGTGGTTGTTTGGTAGAAGAGCTGGTGATCGTGGTGGAGGTGAGGATGGAGGGTTTGGTGGTGGTCCTTAACTACTGCATTTAAAATGTTACTAAATGTGAAATATTTAGCCACAATAGTTATTGTAGCAAGTTACAATAATTTTGCCACTACAATGTATCCTATCGCCACTAAAAGTTCGATTAAAACTTGACTTTTAGTGACAAAAATTAATCTCAACTAAAAATATACATTTTACCCACAACTAAAATACCAATGTGGGCTTGTCTGGTTGGATGAACTACTGATGCTTTGGGCTTTGTTGGAGTAACTTGATATGTTCTCTTTGCTTCATCTTGTTTCTTTTTGTTTCTCATCTTGTATACTTTTGTTCTTGGGATGGTATCTCTTCTTCTGTTCTGTTAAGAAGAGTTGCCATCCCTTTTGTCCTAGAAGAAGAGATGCCATCTTTTTTGTCCCTTTTCTTTTATTGATTGGTGTCAACTGTATATGAGACATACTTTTGCATACAAATCCATTTTCAGTTTAATGAAATCCTTATTTACTGGAAAAAAAATCATCACTAAAATTTGGAACATGCTAGTGACAACTTATTGTCGAGATTAAAACATTGAAATGAAAAAAAAAAACCTATAAATATTTGAAAGAGTTTATTTTTGAGTGTTTCTCAATTTCACATACTTGTCATAGTTTAATGAATCGACAAACACTCAATTTTAAAGATATAATTTTTAAATCAAAAAACGTGAAAATAACATTCTAATAATAGTATCGTTAAATTGTACGTGTACAATGCCTCATCATCAAAGAATAGGAATGCACAACAATTCATCATAAGGTCTCAAGCCTTAACTACATATATCTTTTTTTTGGCTGATTATTAGATTTTTCATCATTATTCTTAGGAGGCAAGTTTTACGAAGCTATTTTTAAAATTTTCATTGGTTTGTACCTTACAAAAACTTACTCAAAGTTAAAATACATTAGAATTACAAAAATAAAATCAAGATAACAAGAAACAAAAAGAGTATAACATACTTTAATATAACAATCTCGCCCAATTCCTCTTCGGCAAGGAACTCCGTCAGAGTAATCAATGCATCATTCATTGTTGGAAAAAAAAATGAAAAAATTATAATGAAATTTTCATGATTTGAAATATCCAGTAATTATAGCGAAGCTACTACACCATATATATGTATGGGTTTAAATTCAGGGATTTAGTAGAGTTAGGTGTTATTTTAATTCCATTGGATCAATTTAGACTTTAGCTAAGGGGTGACGACTCCAAATGTTTAGCCAAATGTACGTAATTATAAATTGTTTAAACCTTAAGAGATGTTATTATTGATATGATACGGTCAGAGATCCCACAACAGCAATACACGACTCCATCAATTTAGACTTTAGCTGAAGGTTGACGACTACAAATATTTATGTTAATGTACCTAAACTATAAAGATCTTAGGAGTTACTTACGTAGGATTGGACCCGGTTAGGCTCATTACACTTAAAAGACATCTTTCATTAAGGAAAGCTATAAACAAATAAACCAAATGTCGACAAACATGGTGCCAAAAAAAAAAAATAGGAGCCTATATAACTAATCCAACTATTAGTCCTTAATCACTCATTCAATTATACAACTTAGTTTTCATAATCTCTATAACTTAAAAAATGAGTCCGACATTTTAAAAACATATCTAGAAGTATCTATAAAGTGTTCAAAATACGTCCAAAAGTCCATAATTATTTTAATATGGGATTGATAGAACAAAAAAATTATAGAATAGACACACTTCAATATATTTATAATTATTATTTAAAAAAAAAAATCATGGTGGGTCTCACCCTCCCCCCCCCCCCCCCCCCCCCCACGGGGTGTTCCTAGAGTAGCTCTGCCCATGCCCACTAGCTAGGTTTTGTTAGGCTCCATACCCACTTTATCTTAGGCCTTACAGCTTCCCTTTTGGGATTACATTTTCATTTTTCTATATGATAGCTCTATAGGCTTCCAGTTCCTTATGATTCACACATCCTTGTACTTTATTTTCTTTTCTTCATCCATGGCCTGTGAGGTAAATATATGGTATATGATATCCACAACCTTACTGCTATTGAATCTGGGACCATTTGTTCATGGTGAACTACATGTCCCTTGTTACTTCATTTTAGGCGACGCATTAGTTGATAATGGCAATAACAATGGCCTCCTCACTCATGCAAAATCCAACTTTCCACCTTATGGAATTGATTTTTCCGACGGGCAGACTGGCAGATTTACCAACGGTCGAAACATGGCGGACATTATTGGTCTCCTCTTAACTTCCCTCCACGTGATTTTACAAAACATGTTGCTTTTAAATCCAAGTTTTCAATCTTTCTCAGTCAATGTTTTCTTCTTCTATTTTTTGGTTTAATGGTCAAGGGTGTTCAAACTTGTTTACGCGTATCTCGACTAATTCTTTTCTCAGGTTCGATCAAAGGTAAGTCATTTATACCGGGACTAGGGTATTTATGAGGGATAAATTCCTCGTGGCCTAGTCTTAAAGGGTTGCCAAGATTCAAACTTAGGATGTCTAGATTTAAAGCTCATTCATCTTATTACTTGAGCAAGCCCTTGAGGTGTTTATCAATATTTTTGACCAATCTACTTTCTTACTGACATGCCTATCATAGAAAAAATAATGACTCTTATCTCACTTTGCCCACTCAACTATTGAGTTTCTCATATTGCTCCCTCAACTATTTGACCCCAAAATCAAACACTCGGCATGTTGTAGACATAAAATATCCACATGTGTGGTAAACCAAAAGTCTTCAATGTCTAATTAAATTGAGGCAGTGTGAAACAAACTCTATAGTTCGAGGTGCAATGTAAGAAATGTGCTAGTTGAAGAGGGCAATGTGCTACTTATTGGTGAATGTGCAATAGAAGAAATGTGATATTATTTTTTTTTTCGGGGGGGAGGGGGGGCAAAATGAGATAGGGGGCATATTTGATGGGGGCAAAAGTGTAAATTCATGTGGATTATTTTGTTCACAGCTGAGGTTTCTTGAATTTCTATGATAGTTACGCTAACACAATTCAATCTATTTAATGCAGTTTTATAGTTCATTTAAGCTGCAAATTTTCATAAAGTTTTGAGGTATGTCATTCTAACTGAACACTTAACCTTGCAGCTGAACTTCTAGGTTTTGACAGTTACATCCAACCATTTGCAACAGCAAACGGCTCAGACATCCTTAAAGGTGTGAATTACGGGTCCAGTGCGGCTGGAATTTTGGATGAAACAGGAGAACAACTGGTATGGCATTTGTGCAAGTATGTGTGACATTATGTGGGTTGGGGGGTGGGGTGGGAGATCCCAAGCCCACAGCTGAAAACCAACATAAAAACCTTTAGTCAGATCTTATGATCATGAAAAAAAAAAAAAAAAGTCTTACCTAGTGTGTAAGACTCCATCCTATTACGGATTGCATGGGGAAGGAAGTTGCATCCCTATTGGAGAGATTAATTCTAGTTATTAAAGAGATATTAATTTTAGTTATTGTGAAATACATTGATTTTAACTGTTTAATCAAGTTTAACAAAGGGTTAATTACACTTTCCCCCCACAAACTAGGAGCTTTGTATCACTTTGCCCCTCAAATGTCATGTTTATCACATTGCACATTTAACTATGCTTGTTAGTTTCACACTGGTCAAATGATTAATGTCCGTTAGAAATTTAACAAAAAGATATTTTATTTTGGACTATGAGTTTTTTTCAATTTGTCCAAACACATTGACATTTCCCATCAAAAGATAACGGATGTTTGGGTTTTGACACTTTTGAAACTAGTTCATGTAGACAAAGGAGCAATGTGAGAAATTTGGGGCGCCTCCAAGTTTGTGGGGGTAAAGTGTCACTAACCCTAAAGGGAAATACATGAAAATAGATATATGTAGCATTGTTTGTAAATTTTACAAACACTGAACACCAAATTCCTTTTCTTTTTTCCACACAGGGTTATCGGTTCAGCCTGAATAAACAGTTACTGAATCACAAAGTCACTATTTCACACGTCGTTGTGTTACTAGGAAATAAAACTTTTGCTAAAGAATACCTAAGTAAGTGCATATATACTGTTGGAATGGGAACTAATGACTACATCAACTATTAAACGACACGAATATGTACACCAGATCAGTATGCCAGAGTCCTCATTGGCCAATAGTCGCTGCAGCTAAAGGTCAGTATCTAATTTCTACTTTAGATGCCGAGGTGAGAATGATTTTTACCAAATATAGCAATTTTGCAATTTTATTCCATATCTATCACTGATTTTTCAATGAAAAATGTGCGAAATTTTTCAAAGCAAGTAAATAACAACAAATTTGAAAAGTAAGTTAAAAACTGCTGTGGAGAGGGAATAAAGCTTGACAATCAATGCAGTCTGGAAATTGATTCTCAATTTTGAAGGGTTTGAAGGAAGATTTGACAACTATTTTCTTAATACTAGACTTCGTATGAGCTTGGAGCAAGAAAATTAGCAACTTTTAAAGTATTTATTTGCTAAACTATTGTGATTTTCTAACTTTATAACATCTCTACCAGGGTTTCTTTAACGAAAAGCGTGTGTATAAAATATGTTTTCCGTGGACGAGTATTTTATAAAACACACTTCACATTGCTGTTGATGCTAGATTTTGTACGAGCTCGGAGCGAGAACAGTAGCCATTTTTGGGCTTAGTCTAATGGGTTGCACTACAGCAAAGCTGGCCAAGAATGGCACAAGTGGTTCTGCATCGGTGGATACGATCAATAACGGAGTTCAACTCTTCAATGACAAGCTGAAGCCTTGATGGGCTCAATAACAATCTAGCTGATGCCAAATTTATCTATATAAACACTACTAGCATTTCGTTGGAGGACCCTTCAGTTCTTGGTACATTTCCACAACATTCTATCCAAATACTTCACCTTATTTTTGTTTAAATTGTTGTTTTACCACACAAGTACTGATGACTATGGGGTCGAATAATAAAAAAAGTAAAAAGTCGACTCTAAATGCAAACTCTTAGTTTCAATTCTCCTTAATCTTGTTAGGGCGGGCAGGGCAAAATCTTCAGTAATGGAGTTTCTTTGGGGTAAGGGGGGTTAAGATTTTCAAAACATCCTATATATGTGGGGTATTACATTTAAAAAGTTTAATGACATATAACATTAATAACTAAATGAAAAATATTAATCACATGGATGAGTGTTATTTTTATAGACAAAGACGATTACTTAGATAAATTTGATTACCAAATAAAGGGAAAAAAATCTACAAAATCGGATTATAAATGTAATTTATATCATGAAAAATGCATTGACTCATGACTAACTTTTACGATGATATTTTATGAAACTAACATGTATAATGTTATATAATTTGTAATCATTATGTCATGTCTTTTTTTTATTGGAAAGTAAATATTGTATATATAGGAAACACAGAATGTACATGTATATGAGGCACAACCTGTGACCAAACACATTAGGCTCAGCCTAGTGAAATAAAAAGGTATACAACATAAACAAGAGGAAACGTTACGTCATGTCAGAAATGAGAAATAAGAGAACCATGATAGTATCCGATATTTAAAAAAAAAAAAAAGTAGACTTCCATTCTTGTTGTTCATGTATCTATCTTCAAACACAAGACACTGGAGAAAGACTTTATTTATAGTAAAATTTCTTGCATGCATTGCAGGTAATACAAACCTAAACACTCCATGTTGCCGAGTATCCACAACAATGGCCAAGGGGCTATGTATTCCTGGAGAAATTCCATGCACTAACAGGGCTGAATATGCATGTTGGGACAGTTTTCATCCTTCTGAGAGTGTGAATATGATAATTGCAAGAAGAGCATACAGTGCTCTATTACCATCTGATGCCTATCCAATCGATATTCATCGCTTGGCTCAACTGTGATGATCTTTGTCACATAATCCAAAAAAATGATTACTATAAATAAAAAAGTTTCAGAACTTAGATGTTAAGTTATAGAGTTCAATGATGATACTCAATTTTTGCGTATTGTACTTTTTTTCGTACCAATAAGAATAAGACACGAGTAAAGCTCTTGTATTTCATTATTTCACTTTATTTTATCATTTTCATGCTCAACGGTCGCAAATAAACCGAGGTACGATATATGATCAGAAATGATTTTTGCTATGGTACGAAAAAACATTTTTCAGCATGAGCACCATATCCTAGTAAAATGAGTATGACATTAATAGAAGCTTTTACCGGTTTAAGACTTAAGCACATTGCTCTTTCTAACCCATAAAAACACTATTTTCTAACCCGAAAAATGTTATCTGTGGACAATAATTACCATTCACATCTGGGCAAGAACTGACTACCTATGAAGCCCAGTATTGGAGAGGAAAATCATTACTAACTGTTCTCCTCAAGCTCAGCCTTGCAGTGACCATTTACTACATTTGGATGGAAAGAAACTGTAGGCTTTAGAGGAATCAGTCCATGAACCAATCCTTGCTTCTCAACCTTATGGTTCAGACTATTAGGGACAGAATTGCAACACTCAAATTCAGATCCTCTTCTAGGAACCTGATTTTAGCCCAATCTTGTCAAATATCTCGTGGATGCTTGATCTATATTGACAAATGACAACCAGACTGCACCCCCTTCAAATATTCAAAGAATGTGTGGAACAGCTCCTTGCAAATTAGTGGACAGGTTTGGAATCGCCCTAGTGATTGCTCGAGTCAACATTTAAAGGAATGATCAAAATTGCTAATTTTTCCATCTCTATCTTGGGCTCATGGCCTTTACTTTCACTGGAATCCTGCATGGATGGTCTCATGCTTCTTTTTTGTGTTTTTTATGCTACAATGGGGCCTGTCCATTGTTTTTTGTAAGGACTCACTCCACTGTCTTGTAAATCATTTTTTTTGGATCAAAACAAACTTGTCATTTCGAAAAAAAAAAGGGAAAAAAATGTTATTTATATCTAATGGGAACCTAATTTGAAGATCTAATTAATTATAATTGTTGGATTGAAAATAAGCTCCGTCTAACAATGGAACTCACAATTCATTCAATGATTGCATTGAATTAGGTCTCCAAATGATGTCTTTATAGCATTGCTTTTTCTAACCACAATGAATTACCAAACAGAGAACTTTCGTTGAGTTCCCATTGCCAATGGTGTGCTAAAATCAGAAGCCTAGCCACTACTCTCACCTCCCAGAACCTCTTGTTTTTTATATATATGTCCTTCGCCCAATTTTCCCAAAGTCATGGAGACTTTTGAGACCCATTCCTCCGTAGTTTTGATCACCTTAGACCATGCAACTTTTGCTCCAGTTATTGCCATTTTATTACCAGTCTAGAGGTAAGACCTCATCAGTTGTTCAAGCCCTTTCAGCTCTCCTTTGGGATCAATTAGGTGACAGAGTCAATAGCTTTGTATATTGTAGATCACTGATTTGATAAGCAGTAGCCTACTAGCATCGAAGAGTGACCGATTAACCCAATATTTGATTTTGGTTTCAACTTGTCAAACAAGGCAGCATAGTCCCTTGCTTTCAGCTTGCTTGATATCTAAAGTATGCTAAAGTATCTTATAGGAGGTTGTGATCCTCACTAACTCCAGCCAAGAGATCTGACTCTTTGCAGAATCAAAGTTCAGTATAGAGAGCTCTTGAAATTTATTAAGTGCAAGTTTTAGTAGTAATGTTGAAGATTTCTGAATTGCTTCAACGCATACTATTGTAGCGCGTGAAGAGGTAAATAAAAGATCCAAAAGATAGGATTAAAATATGACAATTACTCTCACTACAATAAAAATCGTTTTTTGCGACAATTTTTTTCGTCGCTAAATTAAGAAAAATCAATTACTTCAACATAAAATGTTACTCAAAAGACTCTTATAGCCAACTTTTATACTAGGTTAAAACCTAAGGCACAAAAAACAATTGAAAATGAGTGAAGAGAATCAGCTTATATATTAGTTTGAGTACTTATTTTATCGAGGCTGGGACAAGTACTAATAATAAGGTTGATCTTTTCTCTCAGCATTTCACTTAGAAATAAAAATAAAATAAAAATAAAAAAGCACTGAAAAAGCTAACGATGCATGTAACAGCCTAGCAAGAATGTGGGAAGAAGAGAGAACAGATAAACCAACAAATAGCATGAAAGTAGTTTTATGACTTCATTGTATCACAATGCGAATACGACAAAAAAGCATAGAAATTCTCTACTAACAATTTTTGGAGTCTAATGCCAATACATGAAGCAGCAATAAATGTTATGATAAGAGTATCAAGCCCCCTCTAGATGCTTGAAGTTTATCTCACTTCTCAGTTTTTGTTGTAAAGCTAAACTTTCACCTGGTAATTGAGATTAGACCTTCTCCACAAGAACTGAGAACAGGTGAAATCACAGGCCCTTCACACATATTAACTGCACATAAAATGGAAAGGAAGTATCAGGAGAATGTTTCTTGGTACCCTCTTAGGATCAATCAAATATGGCTGCAATATTGTTCATAATACTATACAAACCGGAGGTTTTAATTTGCATACATCTGTGTCAAAAGTAATTCTATATTTACATGTAGAAAGAAAAGAGAGTTAGTTTGTGAAAATGAAACAATTTTAGTTGGTTTTACTAGTAATTGTAGGTAAAGGGATCTAGCTATTAATTTAGGTATCGTTTCATGACGCTTTGCTAAGTGGTTTTTTGTTCTTTTAATTTTTTTTTTTAGATATTTTTGGTAACACTTGTTTTTTTATTCTTGCTTCTCCCAGCATATTCCTATATTTAATTAACATATATTTTGATTGATCCCTTCCGCTGTCACTTAATCTTATGTATCGTATTACACGTGCGCACATATGCAAAGTTATCTTTTATTTCTCAAGTTGCATATAAATTATTTTTACAATCCAATAAAAAAAAATTATTTTTTGACGAAATTATGTTTCTACTTAAAAAATTACTGCCAAAAAAGTAAACAATTGGAGCAAGTTTGCATGGAACAACTGATGTTTTTCATTGGATAATATCCAATGGAATCAAGAAGAAACAAGTTTGAAAAACTGAATTGCTTGTGGTCCTCAAAATGACATTAGTCAGTTGGAGTGTAAGGTCTTTCACAGATCCAAGATATTCAAGTCCATAAGTGCTTAAAATTATTGGGCAATGAAGAATGCATATGAATTATGAATGAATGTAGCATGCATTGAGAAATATGTTGTTTTGTGGTGGTGGATGATACAAGAGATATTCTTACACCAACTGAAGGGATGTGTGGTCTTGTCGGGAGTAATGATCGTTCAATTGCAGCCCATTAATTTGGAGGTAGTTTCGAGCCTCAAATGGTTGTGGTGGCAGGAGTTCATAGTCTGAATTTCCAGGCATCAAGGTCATCTGCTGCTGGGCTCTCTCATTCTCAGCTATCTAAATACCTCAAAAACAGAAACCATATACAATCACAAAATGAATGTATGTTTGTGTTCCACTTAAATTCGCAATTAGTAATATACCAAGAAGTGAAATAGAGTACTGTATTAGAGGGTATCTCACTACCATACACCCATACACATGAGACGCACAGAGAAAGAGAGAGAGAGAGACCTTGGCTCGGAGGTACTGATTGTTGTTGTGCAAGTCTACTTCCTGTAGTGCATCAGTTGGTTTAAGATAAAAATAAAAGCACTATCAGATATTAGAAAGAAAAACAAAAAATTTATAGCGCAGTTAATGTAGTGTACAACATTTGAGAGCAGATTGTTTGGAGCATGTGAAGAAATATGCTTGACATAGAATCCTAGGATAAAGATGAAGAATACTGACAAAATTAAGCAAGACTACAATTTTTTTTTAATTAAACCTTGACAGTGCAAGGGTAAAATTTTATTAATATAAAAAAGAAATTACATCTAGAGAGGGGGGGGGGGAACGTAATGAGCCTTACCTCTCATATGCATTCTAGGCTACAGCATTAAAAACTATAGTCTACAAATGCTTACCCTCTTCTGCATAAATTCAACTTCAGCAAACAGCAGTTCATTCTGCAATAGTATGAGGAGAGAAATGTTAGATGAAATTGATGAGATTGTGACAAAACAAGATAGGAATTCTATGTGACAATTGATAAGGAATATTCAAGACTGTATCATATAAAATTAAAGACTAGTACTTTTTTGGATCGGATTTTGCTAATGCCTCTCTCTAAACGACTCTCCAGGTTCTTGAGGTCCCTCACACTCAAAGACCCAAGAGACTCACCCAGCATATTCCTGTAAATAACTTTTGTAAGAATTCTTTCAAAAATTTCTTCAAACCAGAAAATTTTTTTTACTATAAGATTGACAAATACATCTTTAAATTACCTGTTTGAGTTCTGCAAATTCCCTATTTGTGCACGCAATTTCGAGGCTTCTTGCTGATAGAACTGAAATAATTTTCGAACGAAGACTTGTGTTAGAGTACTGGTACCAGGCCTTTGTATCATCCAGCAAGGGCTATACTTCCAACCTCAAAACACATAGTATTACAATCATCTCCATAAAAGAAGTTCCTAGTATTTATTTATTTTTGTTCGTGAATACATCATCTGTGAATTCAAGGCATGTACATAGCTTGCTTCACATGGATTTTGGTACTAGAGCACATAAATCAATTTCAAAATCTCAGACTATATAAGCCAAACGACAGTACATCTATATTTTGGTCAGTTATTCTTCCGGAAAGTAAAAGTTGTACTGAAATGAAGATTCAACAATGGACAAAGGAGGGCTTGCCCTTCCAAAAAACATGGAGCACACCATACAGTGGCTTTGTATAGAGAAAACTGGACTAATAGCTGAGGGAAATTTAGGTGGAAGTAAAGGCCCTATGCCAATACTTCCAACCCATGACGGACCCCTGTTCCCTTGATTGGTAGATGAAGCACGGGACGTTGCTAGTCAATTCTTTAGATTCAGCCTTGTTAGTTGGTTAGATTGGTCTCAGAAAGCCCTCCTCTCATTACAGGGAAAATAAGTGGGAGTAAAGACCTTGAGCCCATACTTCCAACCAAATACCCCTCCATTTACCACAGTCCTTTGCATCAAGTAGCATATAATAGCATATCAGATTAGCAATTATAGCAAAAACATAGTAGCACAACAGAGAAACATGTCAAAAGAACAACAGGAGGCTTCCACTTAGTTCCTTGGTTCATGGAGGCAACTGTTTGGCAGCTGCCATGCTTGAATTTTAGAGAAGCAGTTCTGTCTCTTTTGTTCTGGAGGATGGATTGCAACAGTAGTCTATGGTCGTCACAGGATTTGTTTTGGTGGGCTCTAGAATTTATTTCTTTCCAAATTTGTTACACAGTCACTTAGAGGTTGAGCTTCTGTAAGATTCTAAGCATTGATTTGCCCATCCATCTACCTACAACATGTTCCTGTACTTGCTGCCAAGAGCAATGTTGTCAATGCTCTCCATTAGGCTGCATTAAGTGGAACCAAAAAATGTGGGAGTATTGACATTCAAAGAATAAGTGTTGGTGTGATTCATTGGCACGTCTGTAGAGTAAGCCCCCCAATCCCTACTGGGGAGCATAGTGGTGGATCCTATCCTTAGTGCTAAGCCTTTTTCTTAAGGCCACCCAAAGTATAAAACTCATATTGGGTATGGCTTGAGCAAGCCATAATATGTGATACCATAGGGCACTAGGGGTCTACTCTCTTATCTGGTTCCAAGCAGATGTAGAGGTGAAGATTCCACTAGGGGAAGCAGACCATTTGATCACTTCTTCTCTGTGCAGATTTGGGGAGTATCTGGGAATGGTGTTGTTGATTTCCACTAGTTTTAGGGAGCAAATAGCAGACCGTTGTCATTGGTCATGATTCACTATGCTGGACACTTTGGCATCCTTTTAAAAGTTCAGAAACTCCAATGATGTTGCTACTCCACCTAATTAATAATGGCTTCTGTGGGTGCCAATTACCCTACCAGAGCTTGGTCTCACCATTTCCTATGACATGAACAATAAAAAGGTCTAACAGTTTCCCTGAGCCTCAACATGCTAAGCCAATTCCAAGAGGACTTTTGGCGTGCCTTGAAGACTAACAGTTTCCGATTGTTTTCTCTTGAAAAGACTAAAAATGCTAGAAGAAGCCTCTTTTATTGGTTCATTTTATTCTCCTCCCCCCCACCAAAAACAAACAAAAAAAAATGGGGACTATGGAAGAAAGTAATTGAGAGGAACTAGAACTAGAAACCACTACTTTTTTCCCTTCCACAAATCTCGAAATGTAAATAATTTTGTTAGACTGAAAAATAGCTATTACGATGTAGCTCCAAAACAACTAAAAGAACACATTGTAGTATGCACATAAAGGTAGGCTGCTCAATGCAGAGAACAAACACCTAGTCTATAAGTAACCAACCCAATAGACTAGGTTACCAAAAATACCATTCCATGGAGCATTGACTATTTTATGGTTACAAATAGAAATATTAACTCCATATTAGCTCATTAATTTCTATAAAATAATTATTTTCATCAATACATAGTAAGATGGAGTTCTAGATATCCATACCTGAGCATTTGTTTCGGAAACAGACCCGGTATTGGAGGAATTGGAGCATGCCTTCTTGTACCTGTCAATCGTTGCTTTAACACTGCAATCAAAAGCATTGATTAGATGGAAAGAGCCATGCAATGTAAATCCTTCCAAATGGAGCATATAACTACCATGTTCATACCTCAGCAAAATAATACATGACTTAAATCTTCATTAAATTTTTTTGAAGCGTTTATAACAAATGTATAATAACAAACAAGAATACAAAGTAGTTATAAATTTCCACTTAGTTAATAAAATTCCTTCTGAATAATGATTGGATTGAATAACTGAATATTTTTCGACTCGTAGGTTGTCTATAAGAAAGTTGGAGCAGTTTATTGAGTATACCAAAGGGTAAAATTTTTACTTAAACTCATACATTTCATACAACTTATGACCTCAAATAACAAGGTCTGTTTGTTTTTAACAGCAACAATTTTTTGATGCTCAATCCAATTATAGGGACTGATATAAATTCTTAAAACTAAAACAAGAACAATCAACATGTACCACGATAGAGAAATGGGGTAAATTATGTGTTTTAATTTATTGGAAAGTTCTTAGTGATCCGATCTTAGATAGCTTTGAAAGAATCAAACACATGAGAGTTCAATGAATTCAAACATAAGCAACTCCCACCACTTTAGGTTTAGGAAGAGTTAGATGCATACAGTCTTACCCTTGTATATAGAGAAACTACTTTCACAACTCGAACCCTCGACACTTAATCATAGCAGAGCTACCTTACCGGTGCGCTAAAACCTACCTAAACAACGAACATATGGGTATAAACTCCAAATTCTTAGGCGAATATAAGGTTATCTTCAACTGCACCTTTAATTTTGGAAAGTAAGTAGGTAATCTTGTATGAGGGATGAACAAATCATAATCGGAGGTGGTTTGAGAAACTATAAAATAAGTATTTGATTGTCACATATGCAATAATGCATGGGAGATTGACAACCACAACAATGGAAATATCCTTTTGTTTTAGAAGAACTGTCATCCCTTTGTTTCCTTTTCATTTTCTTTCTCTTTTTTTGTGGGGTATTTTGTATTGTGATTTTCTTGATGTATAGTTTTTGATTATAGAATCTAATCTTACTCACCACAAAACAATGGAAGATATTGCAACAACTCCTAAAGAGTATAGAAGAAAAACTTAATTTGGTGGGCAGATTTAACATTTTTGGTACTCAGTCATGGGTACTGCAACTCAATTCATGCTGAGGGATGCACTTAACAGCTTCCATGAATTATCAAGGTTACACGCCAGCCCTTCCAAGAGCAATCTTTTGTGGTTTGGTTCCTGAGGATGAAGTTGATCATCAAATTACTGTCTCGATCCTATAAAAAACTTGACAATTCCCTTCGTAACAATGCAGTTCTCTGATTGAGAAATTGAGGCTAGGGTGAGGAGCTGGACCAATAGATTTCAGTCATTTGCTAGTAGGCTACAATTAATTGACTCGGTTTTGTTTAGCATAGTTACTTTTTGGGCTTCCAATATGTCGTGGGTGTCTTGTATTCTAGTCTTAATAGGAAACTGATTTGAACTTTGTTCTTTTTAAGGATTTAGAAAGGTAGATGTCTTAGAATTTCATTTCAAGTAAAAGACCAATTAGAAACCCTATTGTATAAGAGACAAAGTATTTTGGGTCAATAAATAGATT
>CAUOFW020007801.1:0-19809 GCA_963454935.2 Ilex paraguariensis
ATGAAGAATTCAAGACTCATATCTATAAAGGCCCTCAACCAGTCCGAAAATAAAAGGCCCACTACCACAAAGATTGTATGCATTTGTATGACATACCTATAGAATTGAATACAGATCAAAGAGATCCCCATGCCACTTTATCTACTTCTTCTTTTCTTTCTATTTTTTTTTCCTGATCTTCTTGCTGCGAACTAGTCGCGATAGATAGAGAAGTAGTCGCGAACCAGTCTTCCAATGATCGTCGATACACAGCGTATCAACCACTCTCTCTCTCTCTCTCCATACACAGCGTCTGAAGACTAAGCTCTAAAGACCGACTCTCAAACAGAGTTATAAAATACTTTGTTATCGATTGAATCAATTTTTTTTTGGAGAATACACTCACCCCCCTTAAAGTTTATCACTTAATCATTTAGACCCTTAATATTTGAAATATTATATACAAACCCCTAAAGTTTGTACAAGCGAAACAGATAGACCCTGCTGTAAATATATCCGTTAATAAATTATTTCACACCCCCCTAAAGTTTGTAAACATATATTACTTAGGCCCTTTAAGTTTAAAATATTATACTTAGACAAAAAATACTTCAATCAAAGATAGAATATCAAATATTTTTTTAATATAATGATTAGATACATCAATATTTTTTAAAAATAAAAAATATCATATTTTTTAATCCTAAAAAACATTGGTACTTTTTAAATCTAATATAATAATTAGATATATCAATATTAATATTTCAATTTCAATTAGTTGAATATTGATAATGACCAATATTTTTGGTAACGCTCTTATGTTTCATTTTAATTATGTTTAATGTGTTTTTTGATTTATTGTGGGCATATGATGCATGGATGATGATATTTATATTTTTCAAAAAAATTTTATGATTTTTCAAATTTTTTTAGAGCTTTTATCTAGCATTTTGAGCGTATCGGCCGATACTATACCACAACACCGCGACCGATGTGTATTAGTGCTCTCCGAGTTGATGACCAATACCGCAACTTTGAACCATAGTCAGATTGTCCAATCCTGTCCTTTTAACCAATGTCTTATGTGTGCCATCTTTCAATTTCAATCTCATTTCACTCATCAACTCTCATGTTGTTTCTTATTTCAACTTGGTTTCGGTTTTATTCAAGACCTGTTAGCGTGGAGAACAATTAGGATGGGTAAAGAAAGAAATGGATTGTACTACCTTATGCAGAATCCTCGCAATCAATCTTATTCCAATGTTTCTTCTATACAAACTAAAGTCTCTTCTAATCTTTGGCATTTTAGACTTGGCCACTTGTCTTCTCAGAGATTAGCTTTGGTACACAAAGATGTGTCTGATATTACTTTTTGTAATAATGATCATTGCAATGTTTGTCATTATGCTAAACAAAATAGGTTACCAATTCCAATCAGCACCACAACATCAGTTGGTCCTTTTCAGTTAGTGCATTGTGATATTTGGGATCCTTCTTTTGTACATTAATTAAATGGTTCACAGTATTTCCTTTCTATTGTTGATGATTTTTCTAGATGCACTTGGTTATATATCATGAAGCATAAATCAGCTACTCAATCCTTACTCATTTCATTCTTTACCTTAGTAGAAACTCAGTTTCGTACA
The DNA here is from genome assembly GCA_963454935.2 of Ilex paraguariensis. Lineage (NCBI taxonomy): Eukaryota > Viridiplantae > Streptophyta > Magnoliopsida > Aquifoliales > Aquifoliaceae > Ilex > Ilex paraguariensis. The sequence goes on from CAUOFW020007801.1 coordinate 1,626, forward strand.
AAGGTCCAGAATATAAGGTCCGATAATGTTTTAGAATTTTCTGTAGAGCCTTACTTTACATCACAAGGCACAATTCATCAACATAGCTTTGTTGATACCCCTTAACATAATGGGGTAGTGGAAAGAAAACACCAACATCTTTTGAAATCAGCGAGAGCCTTAAGGTTTCAAGCTAATCTTCCCCTTCATATTGTGTTCTAATAGCAGGTTATCTAATTAATAGGCTACCTACACCAGTTTTGACTCCTTATGAATTGTTCTCTCATAAACAAAGTTATTCTCATTTGAAAGTATTTGGTTGTTTGTGTTATGCATCCATTCACCCTCGCAATAGATCAAAATTTGATGCAAGGGCTAAGCAATGTGTGTTCATTGGATATCATTATGCTGTTAAAGCATACAAAGTTTATGATTTAACTACACATTCTGTTTTCATCTCTTGAGATGTTGTATTTCATGAGTCTATCTTTCCTTTTCATTCCATTGATACTTCTTCTCAATCTGCTGAAGACAATTCCTTAGTTCTTCCCTCTTTACTTGATGATTTAACTACTTCTGATTATATTTCATCTGATGACAATGTCATCCCCTCAGCTGATTATCCTATTGATTCTCCTTCCTATTCTCCTACACATCAACCCTCTCTTAGACAATCTCATCGACCAAGAAGAACCCCTAATTACTTACAAGATTACCATTGCCAGCTTATTTCTTCTCAATCATCCACTTCAATCTCTATGGTGAGTGGTTATCATTCATCAGGTACTGCTTATGATATCTCTCAATTCCTTTCTTATAACAAATTATCTGTTGCACATCGTTATTTTGTTCTTAACATTATGAACCACAATATTTCCATGAGGCTGTTAAATCCTCTGAATGTTACACAACCATGAATTCTGAAATCCAAGCTTTTGAGGCTAACAATACCTGGACCGTTACTATTCTAACAACTAGCAAGGTTTCTATTGGTTGTAAGTAGGTATATAAGATCATGTACAAGGCTGATGGTACCATTGAAAGGTACAAAGTAAGGCTAGTTGCTAAAGGGTATACTCAAGTAGAGGGATTGGATTATTTTGAAATATTCTCTCCGGTGGCTAAGTTCACCACTATCAGATGTCTATTGGCCTTAGCAGCAGTCCAAGGCTGACATCTTTATCAATTAGATGTTCATAATGCTTTCTGACATGGAGACCTTATTGAAGAAGTTTATATGCAACTTCCACCTAGTTTTGCTAAGAAGGGACTCAATCAAGTCTGTAAGCTGAATAAGTCCTTGTATGGGTTGAAACAAGCATCAAGACAATGATTTTCTAAACTATCTCAGGCAATTCTTGGATATGGTTGTGTACAATCCAAATCTGATTACTCTCTTTTCATTAAACAAGATGATAATTTTTTTCTAGCTATGTTGATTTATGTTGATGACATAATTATAGCCTCTGATACTCCTACTGATGTAGCTGACTTGAAGCACTTTCTTCATAGTCAATTCAAAATCAAAGACCTTGGTTCTTTGAAATATTTTTCAGGCCTTGAAATAGCGAGATCATCTCAGGGAATTTCAGTTTATCAACGCAAGTTTGCTCTCAAAGTGCTTCAAGATTCTGATTTTCTTTGTGCTAAACAAGCTAAATCTCCAATGGAACAACATCTAAAGCTAGACAGTCTCACTGGTTCAGAAGTATCTGATCCTTCTGCTTATAGACGACTTGTGGGCAGATTACTCTACCTTACTCTTATAAGACCTGATTTGGCTTATGTAGTTCAGGTTCTTAGTCAGTTCATGAACACCCCAAGACAACCTCATTTAGATGCTACTCATCGCATTCTTAGATATCTTAAAGCCACACCTGCTCAAGCTTTATTTTTCCCACTCTCCTCAGCTCTCCATCTTAAAGCTTTCTGTGATGCTGCTTGAGCTAGATGCCCTAATACACGCAAATCATTGACTGATTTCTATGTTATTCTGGGCAATTCCCTTGTTTCTTGGAAATCAAAGAAACAATCTACAGTCTCTCAATCTTCTGCTGAAGCAGAATATAGAGCTATGGTCTCTACTTGTTGTAAACTCACTTGGTTGCTTGCTCTCCTTGCTGATTTCAGAATTCTTCATCCTCTTCCTGCTTTACTCTTTTGTGATAACAAAGCAGCTTTACACATTGCAACCAATCCTGTTTTACATGAAAGAACAAAGCACATTGAGCTGGATTGTCACTATGTTCGTGATCAAATCCATCATGGCATCCTCAAAGCTCTTCATGTTACATCTTCAAATCAACTCAATGATATTTCCACCAAACCACTTGGTCTTTCTTCTTTTTCTTTACTTCTTGGCAAGATGGGTGTTCATAACATCTACACTCCATCTTGAGGGGTGTGTATTGAGAATATTGCAGCTACAGAAGCTGAATCAAAGCATGAGCTGAAGATGCTGAAGCTGCATAGATGAAGATAAAGCTGCATACAGAGTATCTCTTGCATAGCTGGACTTGGAGTTGCAGCACACCAGAATGTATCTATTTCACTTCAAGAAAGCTATGCACATGCAATTGAGCTGAAATGAGATCACCCAAGAGTTGAGCTGGCATAATTAGTTACAGTAGTTAGTTAGGATCTAATTATTGTTATAACAGATTCAATTAGTTAGAAAAGAGAGTGAGTTAGAAGTGAGATAGTTAGCTCTTGTAATTTGTATAAATGTAGACCTTGTGTCATTCAACACAATAATGAAAATGGAGATTCTTTCTTCCAAATCATTTCTTCCTCATTATTAACAACAACTAAAGACCCTTATGATCATTCCTATATAGAAGGTAAACCGTGAAACGGGCCACTGCCTAAGGCAGTGATAAAATTGTTGGGCAAGCTGCATGCACGTGAGTTTGTGCATAAAAACCTTCGGGCAGCCACTTAGGGGCTTATTGGTAAGAGGGTATGGGGGCCTTGGTAAGAAGGGTTTGGGGAAAATAGTCCAAATGGCCCCCAAATCTCATGTTTGTATGAAAATTTCAGTCCCAAATTTCCAAATCCGGCCCGTAGCTGGCCCGAAAATTAAACCTATGATCATGGATTTCGTCAAACCTAGGAAGGGGGAAGGGGGAAGGGGGTGGATTTAAAAAGATGGGTAAGGGGTTAAGAATCCAAAAAACAATTGTACTCCTAGGATATGAATTGAATTGATCAAGAGTAAAATAGTTATTTATAAGACAAATAGTTGTTAATAATTATGATATATCCGTGGTCCTACGTATGTATATGTTACATACTAAATATGGGTATAGACCAGATTGAATGTTGAATCTCATCTTTGTAAAGAGGGCTTGGATTTGGAAGGGTTCGAAGAAACCAATCCAAACCCCTCCCCAAAACTCATCCAACCAAGCCCTTAGTTCTTTAAGCGGTATTCAGTCTAACCTTTCACAGTTTTGAACCATTATATAGTAAAGGTAAAACATGAATGAATCTCAACAACTACTTCCTCTACCCACTAATATCCAATGCCCATTAAAAGCAAATAATATAAAATCTGCTAAATGCGCAAAGACCCAAAAAATAGTCAAAGATAAAAAGGATTATAGGATGTTATATTCCAACCTCAACAATTCGGCCATGATCATTGAACAGAAACAGATCAAGTTGTGGCGAATCCAGACCCAGCACAATACAATCCCTCGGAGTCTCAAACGATGAGAGAGAGAATTGCTTGAACACAACACCTACATCAAAGTAAATCAACCCGGAACTAGGAATATCCACCCTAATACCCTTCACAGGGAACCAAAGAAACAGGTCTTCCGCAGCGACACCGGACAATTCCGCAATTTCACCAAACCTTAGGGTGCCGGAGACATTCAAATTAAAACGGACGTGGGATTCGAAATTGGTGTCGCAAATGCTGTCCAAATACACCTCAAAATGGCCTGTGGATGGGTCTATCGTAAAATTAGTCACACCTTTTGGAAGGAGACCGATTGGGAGACCGTGGGAGTGGAGAAGATCGTAGATTGATGAAATTGTAGATGTATCTGTGGTTGATGATGTTAACGGGCATGTGGAGATTAGAATACAGATGGTGAAGGTCAGAGAGATTAAAAATGAACCCATTTTGTTGTTTGGAGGAAGAAAGAGGGAGGGACAGAGGGCATGAATTGGGCAGGTCGGGATTTTAGCCGTTTAGGGAAAGAGCAGAGAGGTAAAGAGAGGTAAAGAGTTTGAGTGGGAGAGAAACGGGAAGCGAGGGAGGGGGTTGGGAGTTCATGCTGTGGTGCCAGCTAGATATAGTATTTAAAAAAAAAAAAAAAACTGGAGCTAGATATGGTAAGGAAAATGTTTTGTATTTTTTTTGACCTAGTTTAATGATTAAAGTTGGGATCTACTAACAAGCAATTTATAGTGACAATTGTTATCTTTGGCTCATCAATCACCTTAATTCGCCCATAAATTAATAGGTTGAATACTTATAATAATTAATGCCAATTTTAAGTAAGCTAAGTAATAACACTCAATTTAATTTAGTGGATTAAAATGGATTACATATAAATATAATTGAGTAATCTATTATTTTTTCGAGATAATATTTTGAACTCCTGGACATCATTTGTTTCTAAACTCTAATCCCAAAGCCCATCACAACCATAGGAAAATACATATTTCAAGAGTGTATTGCTTGATATATGATTTGTGTGAATAAGGAGAGGAATAATGATTATTTTACTAATCATGGATTGATTTCTTTTCATAAAACTATGCCAAGTCATTTTTATTGATATAGTCGTTATTGATTATGAAATATATGTGAATTATATATTGCTTTGATTTATATCAAATCTATTCACATACATCGTCACTATAGTCAGAGTAAATATATGGTTAAGTATATACTTTGGTGAGGATTGCATCGAGTCTAACCATAGATCGGGGAAGGGATGAGTTATTTTTTATTGATCATCTAATCATGCACAGTTATTTGCAGACCACACATGAGGTTCAATAGGGATTCAATATGTGAATACTATAGTATAGCTTTTAATTCTATAAATTGACTTGGTAAGAACTTATTCTTTTTTCTATCAAATATATTGTTGCTTTATATTTTGTTAAAGTTATATGTTAAATTCAAAGGATCAATAGATTAATAACGGTTCAAAAAAAAAAAAGATTAATAAAAGTTTGTAGGTATCTTCACTTAAAATTTTCATGAGACTATAACTCATCCACTAAGAAAAACTTAGCTGTTTAAAAGCTTCTTACGTATACTAAATGCAAACATGTGTCTTGTGAAAGTGAATTTTTATTTTATTTTATTAGGTTGTTTTATTTGATTTTTAGTTTTTGGGACCCATGTATTACTAGATACTAGTAATATTCAGGTGGGTTTGGCTTGTTTGTTGTGAGAAGATAACAATAGGTGGTGCTATTAAGTGGAACGACAGTGTTTTGGCCCCAAATGCTGCCGTTTTGCGAACTACTGGAAAACAAAAAAAAAAGGGGCCAAACGGCACCATTTTTTGCCACGGTGAAAGCACAAAAACCCCTCAAAAAATGAAATTTCAGCAATGGTTCATCACATTCTCCCGCCCTCAAGATTGTATTCCCATAGACTTCCATCATATTGTTGAAAAATCTCAAAATCTAGTACTTGGATTCCCATAGACTTCCCTTGTATTGTTTAAAAATCCCAAAACCCAATATTTCATTCGAGTTGGTTGCACAGTCCATCTGAAAATTCGTTCCCACTCCATTTGATTTGGACTCCATTTGTAAGTTCAAGCACTTTTTTTTTTTTAGTGATTTCGTATTGTTTATGATTCTTTTTAAGCTTTGAAAATGTACCACTATCACATCGAAATTGTAATCATTAGTGTGTTGATCTGTTAAAAAAAAAATTTTATTAATATCTTGTAGATTTGTTTACCAGTAATATATTGTTTATATTTCATTTACCAAAAAATTGTTTGTTTAAACTTTTTTATATGTTTTATGTAGATTAGACATCTTTAACATTGTGCTTATGAATATGCTTAATGTTATATTTTGTTCTTAATATGATGTTGATATTGTATTGATATTTTCATAATTTTTTTGACATTTTAGGTGACCTATTTATAATGTAGATAGAATGTGCCGAGATTGAGATAACAGATAATACTCCGCATATTGACATGCAATTTGACACGGAGGAAGATGCTTATAGATTCTATAACAATTATGGAGGATCTGTGGGATTTAGTGTGCTGAAAGATTATCACAACAAAAGTTTGAAGGATGGTTTAGTAATCTATAAAAAATATGTTTGTTGTGAAGAAGGACAAAGAAGTTGAGATAAAAAGGGATTAAAAAATAACAAAGTCTCGAGCAGAGACACAAACGAATTATTCAGCTCACATGTGCATATCTCTTAAGAGAGATATTGAAAAATTTGTTATGGTGAAATAGGAAGACAAACACAAACACCCTTTGCACCTTACTAAATGTATACATATGATGTCATCCTAACAAAATATTTCTGGAGGCCAAGGCATAAATGTTGATATGGCTGAGGATTATGGGATCTCACTGAAGGCATCGTATGAACTTTTGATTACGCAAGCAGGTGGGAGGGAAAGCTTAGGACTCACTCTTTAAGATCAAAAGAATTACATTCAAAAAAGGAGACAACGAGACCTGCGATATGGTGAAGCAGGTAGTTTGTTAAATTATTTCCAAACAGAAGCAGAAAAAAATTCAACATTCTATTATGGTGTGCAGTTGGAAATTGAGGAGCATATCACAAATATATTTTGGCCCGAATCAAGAATGATTATCGATTATAGTCACTTTGGGGATGCTTCATTTGACACAACATTTCGAACAAATAAGGAGTATCGACTATTTGGGATTTTTATCGGCTTCAACTATTTTCGGGAGACAGTAATATTTGGTGCTACATTGATGTATGATGAAACAACAACTTCATTTCAATGCTTATTTGAGACATTTCTACATGCAATGTTTAGGAAGAAGCCAATTATCATATTTACTGACCAAGATCAAGCAATGGCTAAGGCTTTATCCCAGGTGATACTAGAGACTTGTCATGGGTTATGTACATGGCACCTATCCCAAAATACTTTAAAGCATCTAGGGTACCTTTATAAGGATGGTTCAAAGTTTTCAAACCAATTCAAAAATTGCATATATGAATATGAGGAAGAACATAAGTTTTTTGATGCATGAAAATTTTTGCTTGATGAATATAATTTGCAAGATAACATATGGATCAATTCAACTTGGGCATTGGAGGAAAAATGGACACATGTATATTTGAAGGATACTTTCACAGCAAGTATGAGGAGTACTAAGCTTAGTGAGAGCCTTTATGCAGCATTACGAGGGTACTTGAAGCTAGACCATGATATTGTTCAATTTTTTACCCATTTTGATTGAACAATAAATGACGAAAGGTATAAACAGTTTGAGGTAGAATACCATGCGAAGCAAAATTTGCCAAGATTATGCTTAAAAAGAGCTCCCATGTTAGTGTAAGCAGGGCAATGTTACACTCCTATTTTTGAGAGATTTCAAGAGGAGTATGATGCGTTCCAATGTGCTATTGCAAAGCCGATGGATGTGTTTGATGGTTGTCAGCATTTGTTGTTAGATTATACGACGAAATCAAGGAATATTTGGTGTTGATTAATTCTAATGAGCAAAAAGTTAGTTGTAGTTGTCGAAGATTTGAAATGGTAGGGTTTTTATGTAGTCATGCACTTAAAGTTCTAGATACGGTGACCATTAAGAAAATTCCAGATCAATACATAATACAAAGATAGTGGTGAGATGCAACAAGGCTATGTAGGCAGATTTTCACTGTCAGACCAAATGAGGAAGATCCCAAATTGATGGGTTCAGAACAGTATAGGCAACTTTGTAGTAAAATGGTACCACTAGCAGCTCGTTGTTCTAGCATTAAGCCTGCATACCAACTAGTGAACAAGGATATTGATGAGCTTTCCAAAAAAGTTGACATCATGTATGCATCACTCGGTGGGGATGAAAAAGTTCGTGAGGATGAAAATGTTGACCCCAACATTCTACGGGTAAAAGGTTTGAAGAGAAAAGATGGTGGTTATAAGGGTGGGGGTTGACTAAAGCCTTGGAATGAGAAACAAGCAAAAAGGAAAACAACTTATTCTCATAAGTCTAGGTGGTGTTTGGATGATAGGATTAAGGGGGATTGGATTAAAATTGTGAATACAGTCCATGTATCCTTGGTTTGGGTAAGTTGTTTGGGATTGTATTTTCGTTGGTTTTGAAAAAATCAGCCGTATATTTTGAAACAAAGAATCCCATCTACAAGTGATTGAGAATTCCCTTCTACTGTGAGGGATTGTGGAATTGAGAAGTAGGATTAAATGACTAAAATCTAAAATACCCTCTATAGTAAAAATTGTAGGATTTTTACCTCCATTCCCCTTCACTTTCACTTTCACACTGGTCCCCTCTTCTCCTTGAACGATGCTATTTTTGCTCAACCAGGTTTGCCTCTCTCTCTGTCTTTGTCTCTCTCTTTCTCTCTGTCTATGTAACGCCCCAAAAACCCCCTTGGGTGACATTACATTCTAAAAACCATTCACCCCATGAGAGCATTACGTAAATTCATCACGACGAAAGTTCATTCATCAACCATTCATATTTTAACAAAATTTGGGCAGAGTCTCATTTGTACGGGGAGTTTTACCCAAAACACAACCTGTACAATTATATTACAATTGACCACACCGGGTCCACATATGCATAACTATTGACCACACCGGGTCTATTTATCCATCATAAAATAAACTTTCATTCATCATATGTCATATCCACAATGCCATCCCAAAAGAATAGGCCAAGTATGACAAATATATTCCCAAAAGAATTAAATTACACTTGCAGTGAAATAACAAAATACTAGACTTTACATGATTTCAAAATAAACTCTCTAGTCTAGTACAAAAGAAATATAACTCTAGGCATCCAGTTCAGGACCCCCGTTCCCCTCTAGGGGAGCTTCCCCATGCACTGGTTCATCTACTTGTAACTCCTCCTCATAGACGAAATCTGAAAAGATATTATTTGTAGGGGATGAGCACTAAGCTCTGTAGCAACATTCCTTCCATACTCATACAAGGTTTAGAAAACAAGTAAAACAGTTCGGTCTTATTTTCCAAAATATCATATAACATTTGAAGTAAAACCGTGACATTTGAAACATATCTCAAGTTTAAACATTCGCAATAATTTAAATGAACAGTAAACTCAAGTCACAATGAGCAACCATAACCATTTCCAACAAGTTCTTGTAGAGTCCCATACCTCCACAAGCTCTTGTGGGAAATGCAATAGTAACACCATAATACAAAAAGAAACGCTTATTCCACCATCGATTATTATATTTCCTTTGGCAGGTGGCATACTTAAAAGTAAACTCCACCCCCTTCAAGTCTTTGTTTCCCATAACCGCATACTTACAAGTAACCACGGTCGTTAGATGTCCTTTTAGGTAGGTAGCATACTTACAAGTAACCTCCACCCCCTCAAGTATCCAACACATAGCCGCATACTTAGAAGTAACCTTGGTCCATAAATATCCTCTTTTGGTAGGTAGCATACTTACAAGTAACCTCTACCCCCCTTGAAGTCTCCCACACATAACCGCATACTTACAAGTAACCTCGGTTCATAAATATCATCTTTTGGTAGGTAGCATACTTACAAGTAACCTCTATCCCCTTCAAGTATTCCACACTTAACCGCATACTTACGAGTAACCTCGGTTCATAATTATCCTCTTTTCATACCAACAATCACATACAAGATAAAATCCACAAATTGCCCTCAACAAGCAACCATTATCAAAATTCCCAAATTTTATCATGCGACAATCCAAATAACCAATTAAGAAAAATACAAGAGATCACCACCACATCATTTTCATTACTCAAACAAAGTACTAAAGTTCTCAAAACCAAGCTTGAGCAAATGTAGAAAGAGAATTCCATATTTCCCCAAAAACTAGGGTTTTAAAGCTATAAAAGAAGTTTCATGGGTAATCAATCCTAACTTTATTTAAGACATGCCATAATTGCAATAAAACCAAGAAACAAGGAATTCCTAGCAAATACATACAAGTATGAGTCAAAACATATATATATTTTAGCCTTAGCCTCAATGGTCAAGCATGGAAGAAAAATCCCTACCTTGAATCAAAGTTTCAAACCACAAACCCAAGCTCTAATGACCTCCTTTCTCCCTTTCCTCCTTTCCTCTATCTTCCCCAAGGGTGCTAAGGGGTTTGGGGGTGAGAGATGTGAGAAAAAATGGAAGGAAATGGGCTGGATTATGTGTTTTAAACACAGCAGTCCGCGCAATTCACTGTTCATGGCTAAATTTTGAGTTTTTTTTCCAAAATTACAGTTTTACCACTAGAAATCTCCAATTTGATCCATACGACTACCCTAAGGTTTTTCGACGTTCCGGATTCATTTTTAATGTTATTTTAACCTAAAAACATTGCTTTTTATGATTTATTTCAAAACTAAAATAAATTCACACTTGGAACATTAAAATTTCTATTTTATTCCTTCGAACTACTATAGGTGATATCCTTACGATTTTAATATATATATGGTTTATTCTTAAGTCATTACATATAGAAGAATCACTAAACAAGTACATTAATATATTAATGTAAACATATGGGGTTTTACACCTTCAAGGTCTAATAAGAAAGCACAACCCTTTACTATCCAAGGAGCACCATTGTGCAGATTTTTGGTCAACTTCATAGAATAAACTGATTTGACTCAGGTATTTCTAGGAGGTGTAACCTATATGGTTGGAAAGATATACGAGTTAGGGTTCTAACAAAAATAACGGTACACAATTCGGACTTTCCAATAAAGAGTTATGATGAAATTAGCGAAAGGTAGTCTGTCGGACAGATTTTTGGACAGTGTAGACACTACTTCGTAATATGGACATAACTCCTTCCTCCTAGTTCCGATTGAGATGATTCAAGGTGATATGGAATCCTAAGAGAGAGCTCTAAAAATTTCATGTTTTAAGTTTTGAGAGATATGGATTGCATCAAGGTCGAAATCGAGCTTGATGTTACAGCCACTGCACTGTTCATCCCTTTTTCATTCTACCAAATTCAAACACACATCACTACACATATCCCCATTTTTACAACAATTATTTACTATATATCTATATACATATATAAAAGAAAATGCGGGGTGTTACAGTCTATGTATAATGTCGTTCTCTTTGGCATATGTAGTGGGGAACACATGTAAACATTGAACATAGCATGGTGTTTGATATAGATAAAAAAAAGTGGACTAACTTACATTCTTTTTTTGTTGTTTTTTGTCGATCTATGTCTCTCTTTATCTCTTTTATTCATTTGCTCAAGCTTGCTGCTTCACATCGGGTCTGATTCTTCGATGGAAGTAGCAGATTTGGTATCAATGGTGCACTGCTCAGATCTGCCCACTATTGACCAGATCTATTCATGGAAGTAGCAGATCTGGCCATTGAAATGGTCGATCTGCTGATGCTTGGGAACGATGTATATTACCTTTAAAGACAGAGACATTTGTTCTCTCTCTCTCTCAATCTTTCTTTGTCTGATGCCTTAGCCGAGTGAGTGGCTGTGTGTTTCTCCACTGCTAACTCTCAACATAGACAGAGGGTTTGCTAATTTTTTAATTAACAATTTGTGGGCTATAAAGTAAAGAGTGGATTTGGGCTAGTGAAAAATGATTTGGGCTGTTATATACAGATTTGGTAAAAATAAATTTGGAGTAGTAATTAATTAGTTTGTTGGTAATTGTTCAATTAACAAGTTTTGGGCTATGAATTAATGACAAGATTTGGGCTATAAAAATTAGATTTGGGCTTATTGTAACAGAGTTGTTAAAAATAGAATTGGGCTATTAATTAATGAGAGGGTTGGTAAATGTTTAATTAGTAAGTGTTGGTCTGTTATTTAAGGAGTGAATTTGGGCTATGAACATCCGATTTGGACTATTTTTAGCATATTTGTTCATAATAGAATTGAGCTATTAATTAAAGACATGCTTTGGGCTATAACAAAAAAAATTTGGACTATACAAAATAGAATTGATACACTTCATTTTTCAATTTGAGAGGATATGGGCTATTAATTGAGGTTGGAAAAATAAAATGCCCTAAATTAAAATTTGTAGAAAATACATTTCATTTGTTTATGAAACACATCCTAAAACCACATAGAAATGAATTGACATTTGGGTCATTGAAAAAATTTTATACGGTTCGCATTAATGTGGAAACTTATTTTTACAAATAAATAGGTTTAATTTGTAAACACACAACATAGGTTTTTCAATAAATAAACTAATATTGAATGATGCATGAGTTGTATTGATTTGTGTATTTTTTTATAGTATCCTTATTAAAATACAGCAGTGAATGGTCAAATATGTCTCAATTGAACCAATTTCACACATTATTATAATCTTACATGTGCATAATTATGCCATATTATAATCAAATAATTTATGCCATTTTGGTGAAAAACATTTGTGAAAATTTTAATGTTCCAACTAAATTTACATTTTTTGTAGCAATTGTAAATATCAATTTGTTGTTTCCTAAAAATGTGTGTTAATTTTTTTGTCTACAGTGTATCGAAATCCTATCTGCAAGTAAGGTAATACAACAATTTAACTTATCAATCTGTAGTTAATCATGTTATCAATTTATCGCATATTTACATCGAATCAATCAGGATTTGTAAATTGTGAGTTATCAATTATGGTTAAATTTCTAATATATTTTTAATTTATGAAATTTGTAGTGAACTTGGAAAACCCTAATGATGAAGTCTGTATATTGCTTACCATTATGAATAGAAGTATTCAGAAAATGGTAATTTTGTTTCATCTTTTGATATGTATAATATTCGCGATATAAGACATTGAAAACAATGTCAATAATAAAATAGTGTCATGACTATTGCATAGAATTTGCCTACAACGTGAACACTTACATCGTCTAAATGGTGAGAGTGATACAAATTGTATAAACCAACTCTAGATGGACAGACACACGTTAGGGGCATTATGTAATTTGGTGCGTGATTTATGAGGCTTACATCCAAGTAGAAATATTAGTGTGGAGGAGATGGTTGCTATGTTTTTAAGTATCTTAGGCCACGATGACAAAAATAGGCCGGTTAAGTTCAACTTTCTTCGCTCGGGGTGAAACAGTTAGTCAACATTTCAATAATGTCTTGACATTGGTGTTGAGGTTGAGAAGGGTGTTGCTAAAGTCACCGCAGCCTATTCTGGAGAGCAATGCTGACCCTAAATAAAGATGGTTCGAGGTAAATATTGTGTCACTATATTTACCTCTTCTCCAATTTTCCATATTTGTTTTCGCTTATAAGGTGTTATAATCCTAATTAATTTTTTGTCTTTTTGTCTTGTAGAATTGTGTGAGTGCCTTAGATAGCACTTATGTTCTAGGCCGAGTACCTCTTGTGAACCAAGCTAGGTATAGAATACATAAAGGAGGAATAGCAACAAATGTGTTGGATGTTGGGTGTTTGTGACCCAAGCATGAAAATAATTTACGTGCTTCCCATATGGGAGGGGTCGGTTGCCGATTCTAGAATATTACATGATGTTGTGACTAGATCTAACTGATTGAAGGCGGAACATGATAAGTAGAGTCATACTTTGTAACATTAGGTAGAAAATGTTTTGGGGTATACACAACGTTTTACATTAATCAACATATTTCATGTATCACATGGACTTATTAACTAGTTGATGTTGGGTACACAAATGGAGAGAGATTTTTAGCACCATTTAGGGGTCAAAGATATCATATATAAGAGTTTGGGGCGGGGCGGTATCTCCCCGTAATCCCGAGGAATTGTTCAACCTATGACATTCAGTCGCAAGGACATGCATTGAGAAATGTTTTTCCTTGTTGAAAAATAGATGAGCAATCGTTAGGGCACCTTGCTACTATTCGGTTCGCACGCATTATAGCTGCATGTTGTTTGTTGCACAACTTGATCAGAAAAGAAATGAGTGTGGACCCATTAGAGAAATAGTTGCCCGAGGTCATTCATAATAAAGGTGGTGATGATAATGATGTATAGACACTGTTAAGACGTCGGCTGAATGGTCATTATTTCGAAATCAGTTAGCGTTGAAAATGTATAATGAGTAGAGAATGCCTCGTGGACAACCTACTATTTAAGTGTGTTTGTTGTTGTGATTTCTGCCTGTACTGTGGGATATTGGTTTTATTGTAGATTGACAATTTTTCCTTGATTTAAACTTAGATCACTGAACTTGTCACAATTGTTTATATGGTGGCAGTTCTTTTGTAGCTATACAACATTACTCAAATTATTGGGCTTACTTTAATTTTTGTGCGGCGTAGTATGTCTGAGCCAGGTGAAAGCACGCAGACAAAGAAAGGTATAAGAAGGACATGGACGCAAATAGAAGAAACTCAGTTCTTCGCGTCCCTAAGGGACCTTTGTGTAAATGGTTGAAAGTGCCAAAACATCACTTTCAGACTAGGGTACCTCCAAGCTTTGGAACAGAGTTTGCGAACTACAATTCCTAGGTGTGAATTGCGGGCTTCCCCAAACATTGAGTCTAAAATGAAGATTTGGAAAAAGAATTATAACTCCTTGTTCACGATGATGGCCATGTCCGGGTTTGGTTTTAATACCTTTGAGAATAAGATTATAGTTGATGGTGATGACATCTTGAAAGACTACTTGAGGTGAAATAATACATTTCAATTATAGTATTGAAAAAAAAAATTTACATATGTATTGGAATTTATTGTCTACATGTGTACTTGTGTAGAAGGATAGAAACGCTAAGGGCATGCGTGAGAAGTCATGACCTTACTTCAACGATTGGGGCATGATATTTTGTAAGGACCGTACCATTGGGGAGTATGCGGTGGATTTGGAAGACATGGTGAGTGATACTAAGGTGGAAGCTTCTATGTGTGAAACAAATAACATGGATGGACCGGTAGATTTCGGCGAGGATGACCCTGCATCACATAACGCGAATAATCCGATTGGATAAGATGCTGGTGTTGAGGCCAGTGTTGGGACTCCATTGACAAGTAAGAAAAGAAAAGAAAATAAAAGAAAAGGTGACCGGTAATGTGGTTGAGTTGGTAGCAAAGAGTTTGTTGAACATCTCTAAAGTTTTTGGTGACTACGTGCATGATTGTCTAAATCAACTAGACATGATAGCACACCGTGTTAGGTATAATCATGATGTTGCTGATGCACGTAGAAAAGTGAATGCCGAACTAGAAAAGATAAATGGTCTCTCCATGGTGGATCGACATGCTGCCCTAAAGATCATATATTCAGACCCTGTTAACGTAGATATCTTCTTCAGCCTGCCTGAGTATGAATGTCCTAGTTGGGTTGGCGGACTTCTGTGGAACACCCCTCATAGTTGATAGAGGTGTCCGTGTATTTGTTGATGGAACATTAAAAACAATGTCTTCACTTTTATTTGTTGATTTTTTAGTTGATTGTAAATTTATGTCTGTATGAACACTTATATGTAACATATATATATGTTGTTTGTGATGACGAACATGCGAATTAACTTTTACTGGTACTATGTTACCAATTTTATTAGGTCAATTTTATGAAGGACATGCTGATACACTATTTTCTACTTTTGGTTATTAACGATCATTGTTATGGTGTCAATTAGCTATGCACATGAGGGGCCAATGCTATGTCATATTTGTAGGGCGACAGGTTGGCATTTACCATTCATGGCCAGAATGTCATGTACATGTGCATAGATTTCCTGGTGCACTATTCAAGTCTTGTAATTCCTACAATGAGGTTGAGAATGTGTTACGCATTCACCTTGGAAGGTTGGAAATAGAAACAGTTGGTGCACACATTGATGATATTGTAGGGGAGGAGAATGCAATGTTAGACAATATTACTGAACAAGTTGCAATGGAAGATGTTGTATCACCACCTATACTTGTGCAAAGATGTGCATATCAGCGAGATTTTATGTAGTCTATTATTAGTGTTATGATGTTTTTTTGGGTGTAATACTAACGCATGTTGTGTACTTTGTTTTGGGTAGATTTGGATGACTGTTCGGATTATTTTAAAGTTCCAAACTTTAGTATGTGTGGGGAATTGTTCTCATTATAACTACATCTAAAATTTTTGAAAACTAAAATGTAAGTTTGTTGTTAACTTACTTGTGCGTTTATCCTTGTGCGTTTATCCTTTTTAGGACCTCTAAAACTAAAATTTTATACTTGTGCGTTTGTTGTTAAGGGCAGCAAATTTTGGAATTGTTGATTATCCACCTATGTAAAATCCAATCACTTGTTTGTTATATTTTTAACATTTGGAGAATTTCGTCTAATTGTACCAATTGTTTCTCATTAATACATCTAATGTGAATTTGCAAATGTGTTACCTAGGGATGAAGATTCCAAATGAGTGCTGATGAAACTGAAGTGATGATTGATACACTAATTGAATTCAAACATCATAACCTATTACCTCCTTATGGTAGATTGGACAAGAAAATGATGGACCGATTGTTAGAGGTCCTAAAAAGGCATCTGCCAGACTTTAGCCTGTCATTGAGAGAGGTATTACGGATGATCTTTTTTTGGGAGCGAATTTATTTCACAATTTCAGATATGTTGGATACAGGTAAATTTTCCTGGGACAATTGCAATAAGTGTGTCGTCAAAGGAGATGTGGAGGGCTTGAATGAATACTTAGACGTAAGTAGACATCATTTAATTTATGTGAAAATTACATAATTTTTTTTATGGGTACGTAAAATTTTACACTACGTGTACTTGTTTACATCATGCGGGACTTACCATTTGCTGTGGAATACTGTCTAGACAAATATCCTAACTACCAATATTTTGAAGTCATTTTCAAATTGATGCTCCACCATCAGGTGGACAAACTTCAGATAGTGTAGGATCCTCTCCATCGGTGAATTCCGCCCCAACAGTCAATGTTATAGTCATTGACAATTGAGTTCTTCCACTAACCCTAAGCTCCATATGGAAGTAACATCTACAAGTCCTGGGTGTTATTTAAGCGTCTATGCCATAACGATTGTTGGATTACTACAAGTTATAATGTACTTGTGTTACCCATATTGCCATTTTGTTGTGGTGGAGGGTATTCAAAAAAGGTAAAGTGTATGCCTTATTTTGTTGCTAAGGGTATCAAATTGGCAATTTGTACGTTGTGTTATGCATGACCTAAAAATAGAGACCTTTTGTAAGACATTGTCGATTTTAAAGTACAAGCATAATATTATGCTTACAATTATGCGTTTGTGTTGGACTTGCAATTCAATTTGACCATTGTTTTTTATTCCATATCAATTATTTTGGGTGTGCATGACCAAGATTATTTGATCGACTATATTAAACCACATCAATTAATATTAGGCAAGCCTCAATGTTGGTGGTTAACATGGTCTAACTCCAATATAACGTAACTATTTTCTATTATCCGCATGTAATAATAATAATAATAACATTTCCTTACCAAGAATGAATAAATGGCTCACACATTCTACTGTAAACACTGATAATGAGATTGTCATTGGTCACATAATTAATCTATGGCCCTGGGAAATGTCCGTTTATGTAATTCCCCTGCCATTTAATTCCCCCGCTCAAACAATCTATTGTTTGTTTGACACCAAAAGGGTAGATATCACCATAAGTCACATTCCAAGTAAAGAACAAATATGCATTTTCGCCATTCATGCATTCTATTAGTAAGCAGACCACCACCAACAGTGGCCACACACCCTTCATCTTCTCTCTCTCTCTCTATCATTTCCCCCCAGTCAAGATAGATTATAACTTTACACAAAATCAAAACAAACTATGTGGTCTGTGAACCAAGATCAATCACACATACCTCTCTCTCACTCTCTCTCTCTCCACTGAAGAAAGATAATAACTTTACAAAAAATGAAAACAAACAAGAATGTGAACAGACATCTATCACACATACCTCTATCGTCTTTCTTCATGCCTCTCTGTCTTTTTGGTTTTCTTTCTCTGTTTTGTCGTGTATTTGCTG